>JAUCBJ010004652.1:0-26595 GCA_032718475.1 Nemertoderma westbladi
TAATTAAATATACTGATTTGTCTCAATTTAACACTGAGGGTCAGCTGGAGGTGTGTCATCAATGCACATTAACTACATCCTACTATGAGTGTGGTAAAAGACTTTACCCACATACTTGGTGAATACAATGACAATGCAATGAAAAATCCAGACTTTGGAAACTTAATAAAGATTTATAGGCTGTACGTGTACATATAGAAGATTGTAAACCTATATATAGGGTTTCATCACTCCCTTGCATCTCGATTTCCAATTCATAGAATATTTAATGCAAATCCTGATCTAGCAAAGTCGTTTAGGAATGATTGGCCTTATTCTTTGATTCTTAGACTCTACTACATTGGGAGTCAATGGGTGGTGTTATAGTGTCTTCAGCTGGCTTAACAATCTTAGTTTGTAAGCAACATAAGAGTACTAACAAATAATTATTCCACCTTCTAATAATCCAATATCTAAGGATGACCCTTTAATACAAGCCGATATCCTCTCCATGGCAGCTATGTCACCATTTATTATTTGTGGCCCTAGAATGCGTAAGTATCAAAACAGTTCCAAAACAATAGATGCTGCAACTCATGGGTTATCCTCATGTCATGTCGACCTAGATCCTATATGTTATAGACAGACTAGACTCTTCCAGATCCAAAGTGGCTATTTCACTATGCTAATCAACTCACACTAGAACATCGATCTGGAGAACATTGTTTTGGAATTTGTCAGTCATGGGTGGTGGCATCTGGACTATGATTACATTTCAAAACTCCTAACTATTATGATCTTCCCGAAAACGAGTTGTTGAGAGAATGTTTACCTTAGAGAATGTATATGAAAATAACAGATTTTTATAAAATTCATGATCGGGTTTTGAACAAGGGGGATCTGAAAACAATGATGAAGAACTTCTTTCAAGAATATCTGACAATGATCAAGACAATGATGAAGAACTTCTTTCAAGAATATCTGCCAGGAAGAAATGCCTCATGCAACCATTTACCCCTGTGGGACGAAGTCATGGCCAATTCATCGAGAATCTGATAGTCCTGATGGCCTTCGTTTACAATTCTCTGTCATGCATTGTCGTATCCTGTATAACATCCTTAATGCAGTAGTAATGCACACATCAGACTCCAACCAGACTCTATATAACATTAGAGGTTTCTCTTTCATTCCCTCAATCTTGACACTTGAACATAGCAGCATCTGTGCTGCAAGACATTCATTGCTTTAACCATGACGACCAGCCTGTGCATAATATTGGGCTTTGGAAGCCCTGTGATAAGCAAATAGTAAAAAAGTAAAATAAGCAAAAGCCGTTATTCATGATCCATGTCCATAGAATTTGAATATATTGTGCAATATGTGCATGTCTTTGGTTTAATTTAATTTGCTGTATTCTCAATTGTGGAAGCACCATTATTATGATCGCTTTTGAGATCGTGGAACATATCTATTGAGTTCCAGTTGAGACAGTGATTCTATTAGCGACTAAAAGGTGACTATCGACTTTACTATTACAACTATTACTATAGTGACTAAAAGGAAAAAATATATACAAAATTTTGATGCAATTTTGACCCTTGAGTTTTAATTTACAATTTAACACTATGAAAAACAAAAGCAAACAGTCGGCCGAAGCCGGAGGCGACCCAAAGGCTCCTCTTTCGATAGCTGCTACCCGAGGGTAGGGGTGGTCGCTACTCCTATCCCAAGATTTATCGCAACACTATGAAAAAAAAAGTTAAAGGGGTTATTAAGGGGACCATTACCCCAAATCTATTATTGTTATTTGTAAAGGTACTATTCTGAAATTTTAATACAATGATCTTTCTTATTTTACTATGAAAACTGAGTGGATAGCTTCACAAACCATTTTGTTAGTAAAATATGGCACTTTTTGTGAAGGTCAGTTTTTTTTTTAATTTTATATTCATCTTCAGGCTTTTTTTATATATATAAAAAAATCTCATGTAGAAGGATCAGTAATACTGGGTTGCAGTTCGCGGTACAAGAGTTTGGCACAATTGACCTAGCTAGATATGTAGGCAATGTTTTAGGGAATTTTTAGCATAAATTATTGTTTTAAAAAATTATGGGTGCTTTAGTATATTACTGTATTTTTGAGACTAAATTTTGAGATAGACAAATACTTTTTTTAACATGGAACATCCGACATGGACTGGAGTAATTTTGCCTCCACATTGATGAAGTATAACTTATAACTGACTGGGGAAGGTTGATTTGCAAAAAAATTATTTAGATATACTTATATAATAATATCTCAGCATAACTATCAGTGAGATTATCAAGTGGAGACTGCCGGTGTGGCATTGGTATTCAAACATTCAATAAGCCAACGTGTTGTTAGATATACAAGCTATTTAGGTGATGGGAGATAATTCTAGTTTGAAAAATGTATATCAGTAAATATCAGTAACTCAGTTGTCATCAAGAAACTAGAGTGCATAGGCCATGTTCAGAAAAGAATGGGAGGCTGTCTTTGAGCTCTCAAGATAGTAGTAGTTGCAAAGGGAAAAAGTTCCCTGATAAAAAAACTTCAGATGGAATAGGACCACTTAATATATTTAATATTAAATATACACTTGCATTGAATAATATTCAATGCCATTGAATAGTCAATGCAATTGTATTATGGGAGGGCAATTCGAAGAAACTCTGAATCAGTTACTAATATGCCTGAGGCAATATAGGATATTTACTAACATTCAATTTCAACAGATTTATATCATAGGTACTCCTTATGCCCAGAGTCAAGAATCATGGTGTGGGTTCAACAGAGGACTCATCACTGGTGTTACTTTACACATAATTCACCCCTTCCAAAAACTATGGCTGAATGCATAATGCCAATCTTCCGATACTTATCATATCGTGATTTATTGAATCAATGTTCACATGGGAACAGGGTATTTGTTGGAAAGATGTTGTTAGATCGAGTTGTTGTATATTATCTGAAATTTTATGGAGATTTCAAGTATGCAATCGGTTTTGTCATACCTTTATTAGCTTTCGAATAATTTCACACAAACCAGTGGGTACCCCAAAAGTGGGTTCACCATGAAAGTTTCAATAATTCAGAATCTTTAACTCACCAGCCTCTTCATCTGGTTGTACTATACAATGGGCACACCTTCGACAAACGATCACCCTTATCCAAACTTTCATTGTTAGCAAGGTGTAACTGTTGTTTAATTTCAACAAAACGATTCCAACTGATTGACTTCCTAAAACGGCGCATCTCATCAGCAGTAATGGAAAAACTATGGTTATTGTGTTGACCCACATAACAAATAGTTTCTTCCTCAAGATATTGTAACATAGTGTTATCAAAAAATCTAGAAAATAACTGGTAAGCACTACAAGCTCACTGTGAGTTTCCAAGAGATGAGCAACAGGTTTTCACTCAATCTTCTTCTCAAGTTTATCTGAATCCAAAATCCAAGTTGGTTTCACTTGGATTTCTCCAACTGCACTGGTACCTTTGCTAGCTTCGTTGAACTCCTTGTACAATGGAATCGAACTCCTTGTCTTCAGTAGCGGAATCCATTGAAATCTCGACGAGTTATATTGTTTGATATAAAAAATACTAAACAATAGAGTTGGACTTTTTGCTATTCTAGAGTAGAACATAAACTGCTCAACAAATATATATTTAGTGATACAGTAGGTACCATTAGCTAAACTAAGTTATTGTAGGATTGGTGTCATACGGGTCTGGTCTGGATGGTGATTGTCACTCAGTAAGTAGGTCGGTGGTCGTTTATTATATCATAACCTATAAAAAAAATTAAGGGAAACAAACGCCCGTGATTGGTAGTTTACAATGTGGGAATTTTGAATATCACTAGTTTGGGAAGGTTGTTTAAGTCTTTCACTTACATCAGAAAGTGTTTTTGTTTATTTTACTTTGTAATACACAAGTTTTATTCAATTTTAATACCAGTACACTATATTTGCTGTAATTATTGCTCTATCTTAAACGACAATGGAACAAACACAGAAATATTAATTGTATTTGTACCGTCCAGTAGTCATTTTAGTATAGAGGATCAGGTTAGAGATACGGGTTGGTATAGTCGTCATTAGGTGGCGACAAAGTTCAATTTATATAGAACTGAACCTGAAACTGGGTTGAATGAACCAAAACATTAAACACAAGTTAAATATATGCTTGTTAAAAGATTATGCATGTTAGTAAAAGGTTAAAATGATTTAAATGCTGATCTTAGATGACTTTACTCTAGTGGTGGTGACCCATGATTTTATTAAATTTGCTGGTTCGAAATTGTACGGGTAGCTAGCTAGCTACATCTAAATTATTGTAGCTACATTTTAAAATAGTGACTACATTATTCGCAATGTTATATTCTGGATTTTTGGAATGCATTTTATATTAATTTTAGTAATTGTATTATAATTACTGTGGCTACATTTAATTACAGTAACTACATTTGAACAAAAGAGAGCGGTTGGCCCTACATTATTTGCAATTAGATATTCTGGAGTGCTTAGAATTCAAATTAATTGTTTTGGCACCTACATATATTGTTAACATTGTTCAAGCATTATTTTTTAAATAGCTATTGATATAATATCAGCCCTCCCAGCCAAAAAAAATTGATGAAAAAAAGTAAAAAAGAAATTTATATTTTCAAAAAAAAGAAAAAAAGGATAGGATGCAGTTCAAAAAAAGGAAAAACAGGATCGGATATGGTTAAAAAAAAGGGAAAAAATTTAAAAAAAATGAATAGTTCTAGTAAACATATATTTAACATATATTTTAAACATATATATATTTCTTTAACCTTATATAGGCCTATTAAGAAACGTTACTGTATTAAATGACAGGGAGAGATCAAGTAAGTTAAAAGTAGATACACAGAAAGAGAACAATGGCAATGGCAATATAATTGTTATAAATCAACAGATCAATGAAATAAGAACAGTTTAAAAACAATTACGAAAGTTTCAACTTTTTTACCTATGATGGATCTCTTACCCATAGACTTATGTGCCAGGGCTGGCCTGGCTTCACCATCATCATCTACAAGGGTCCTGGTATTTTGCACTGTTACTCGATGAATTAGGCCGCTTTTTTGTGGTTCTACCTGGAGTCAAATCCTTCGATCCCTGTCCCACTTTACTGAAAGCTACCAATACTGGTATTTCTGAATCGTTTTCCACCATAGGAACATAGTCCACTCCAATTCTAGTGGCCTGGTACATCTAATGGTACACTCCAGACATTACTAATCTCTTGGGGGAGCTCATCCTCATTTGTGATATCACTGGAGTTATCTGGGGAATAATTACCAGATTATCCACCACCATTGGATCAACAGATAAAATCATTTCTAAAGCCTCATCCCTACTATAAAAAGTGTGAGTTTTCTGTGACATTGCCATACAGTGCATAGAGCACAACAGAAGCAGAATGAATATACTGGTATATTTCCACATATGCATTGATTATTATAATCTTAAACCAAATGAACATCTACAATAACCCTATGTCAAAAACCTAAGTCATAATTAGCAAAATGTTTAGAATTTTTGAAATTATTCTATTGCAATTCGGACATATTGTACCAAAACACTTCTGCCTTTTTCTAACAGCCATACTCAGCCAGTGTACTGGCAGACTGGTACATACAGACAAAGCTTTACTCCAGCTGGGAAGCCTTATGCCATAGCTGCATGGTGCCGGCGCCGGGCATCAGCATTGGTCTGTTGGCTGGTTGGTGGAGAAAATAAAACTTTAGAAAGAGCAGTACAGCAGTACCTGTAGACATACTCCCTAGACATAGTTGAATCTATAGGCCTACTGCTATCAATCTATATAGGCAGGGCCTATACTGCTATAGGCCTATGTACTGAATGCTGGTATGTGACAACTGCCAGTCTGCATACTGACATTGCAGTACTGGTTCCGGCTCTCTGGTGACTATGTACATACATTTTAGCATTTACACAGCAGCTCACACTGTACAGTCATGACACTGTCAACACTGTACAGTCATGAAACTGCTAGTACAGCCATATTGATACCTAATGTAAATCATAAATATCATTACATTGTCTCCAAATTCAGTAAATAAGACAGACAGCATAAATTGGCTGCCCAATGTTCGAAAAACGAACAAACAATATTTATGCATGAATTAATTGTACTATTTATTAGTTTTGATAAAATATTCTGAATACATTACAAAGGGAGATATATAATGGTATAAACAAATACTCGACCTTTTCTTGGCATTCTAATATAATATTAGATGTGAAACTGTTATGATAGATGAGTTGCTAAATTTTGCTGTTTTTCAACCATTTTTTTATGTAAGCAAAGTAATTAATTGTATTCCAATTCTTGAGAAAAATACATTTTCCACCTTTGAACATCATGAACAAATTGGTATTGCACAGACACAATATGTTTACAGCCTCTGCCTTTTAGTTTACAAACCATGTTCGAAAAACGACACTGGTACCTGCTGGGTTGTTAACATCATTTAAGATAAGAAAACATCATTTAAGATAAGAAATTCAAAGTACAGTAACAATGTCAATATGACTTCCCCCGGATCAATAATGATCATTATGCATGCATAATTATCCAATCCAGGTCAAAAGAAGCCCATTATCTCACTACATGTAACTCTACCTGTGGCGGTTAACTTCAAAGTGTTGTGTTACTCTACTTTCAGCTGCCAATCATTTCATACAAGACCACAGAACCAACAAGGCTGATGGCATTTGCATAGCACCTCATATTTCAGTGCTGTAGCATGCTTATAATTAATTGTGTAAATCCAACAAGTATCCCCACTGCCTTTACTACTACTACTAGGTCGAGTGAACTCGGACAGTAGAAATGAGATCCTTCCAGGCTTCCCGATTCTCCATAGTTGTCGCAATTTCGTTTCTCCCAAGTTCAGTATCCCTTTCAAGTTGATCTATATATGTTATGGCTGGTCGTCCACAACTATGCTTTCCATGAGTTGGTTGCCAGAAAAGTAGATCTGGTATGACCTCGTCTTTAGTTCGTCAGCAGTGTCCACTGAATCTTAATCTGCGTTCACGGAGGGTGGTTGATACAGAGTATGGCATACATTTGGTGTTTTTATTCATTAATATTTTCACCTCAAAAAAGCAATTTTTTACACATAATAAATGATTTTTTACGTGTAAAAAAATATTTTTTTACGTGTAAATAAATGATTTTTTACGCGTAATAAATGATTTTTTTACGCGTAATAAATGATTTTTTTACGCGTAATAAATGATTTTTTTACGCGTAATAAATGATTTTTTACGTATAAAAAAATATTTTTTTACATATAAAAAAATATTTTTTTACGTGTAAATAAATGATTTTTTTACGTGTAATAAATGATTTTTTTACGCGTAATAAATGATTTTTTTACGCGTAATAAATGATTTTTTTACGCGTAATAAATGATTTTTTTTACGCGTAATAAAATATTTTTTTTTATGTGTAATAAATGATTTTTTTACGCGTAATAAATGATTTTTTTACGCGTAATAAATGATTTTTTTACATGTAATAAATGATTTTTTTACGCGTAATAAAATATTTTTTACTTGGTATTCTATTGGTTATTTTGCCATTATTCTAGAATATAATTCTTCTCGAGGGACATTTAAATATTAATGTTTATTTTGTTTAAACCCCAAAATGCATATAATAACGACACTCACACTTAAGACAACTGCAATACTGCAGTGCTGGCTAGGTAGAGTACCGATGTGGTCCGGTTGTTATAAGAACTGATCCCCGTGAGTGAACGAATGAACGTCTTATTTTTGTCTGTCTTAATGGTAGTTGGTATTGCTTGGTTTGTTCAGATCAACCTTAATAAAACTGTACCCTAATAGGATTACTGAACTTAAGGTAGGAGGCCTACTGAAAGTAACAGAAACCGGTAGTTAGACTCAAAATACACTATACTGGAATTAATAATAATAGAAATACTACTGCAAACTGCAATAACCTGGTAGGCCTACTCATAATCTACAGTCTTGATGAAATGGAAAGAGAAAGAGGTGAATCAACCCAAACCTTCATTTGTGAATGTGGTTTTGTCCTTAAGCCGCAGGATAGATATTGTTCTTCTTGTGGACAAACAACCACCAACCACCAACCTGAGAGATTCTGTGACAGTGGAAGCGGAACCATCAATCAATAGGCGAGGGTTGTTGCGTGAGCTTCAGAATGCATTTGCTCCTTATTCTCCAGCGGCAAATAGACCCTTTCAAACCTTGTCAGGTATGAGTGGCCGATCTATTGGCATAGCGTGTACTAGTATTCCTACAGTTCGTAGTCAGAATCGGAATGTCATTAGGAGTCTTAGATCGCCGAGGGGTCGGCCTCAAATTATAAGCTACAGTAAGCCATTGATCGTAATTCGAGAGTTCAATCCTGGAGAACTACGGACTCTAAGAAAAGACTCCACAATAAAACATTCTGTGCTGTCTTTCGAAAAACACGACAGTGATGCAGTCATCAAATCAAAGGTCGTCGCTTGTTTAGAGGCGTATCCAGCATGTAATGCAAATTTCAAATTTGTTAAGGTCGTTAGCTCCCCATTGAGCAGATGACCTTATTGGATCGAGGGATCTGAGGTAGTTATGTACACGAGTTAAGCTAACAATGACGTTTCTGGAACGTAAGAATGAGTTAATCATTCGGCAACCAGCAGACGGGTATTCCGAGTGTAACTGCACTATTAATTGATTAAGATTATCATCAGAAATGTCTGTCATTGGACCTTGCAACTCAAATTGTCGAACCCGAATCATTACAGTAGACTTGCTTACTCCAAGCAGTTTGGCTATCTGTTTCCAAGTGAACCCGGAATTTCGTAAAAACACGAGAGTTGATTTTTCAATGTTAAACAGGGGTCGTCCAGGCCCAGATGACGTGTTTTCAGATCTAAAATGGTGGACTGAAGCGGTTAGAGCTGGAACACTTGCCAGCAAAGTACAGCATGGAGTGACCTCAACTGTAGTTGCGGAAACTGAGCAGCGAAGTTGTTGTAGATAATCAAGACACTGCGTTCCAGCCTCATTACTTACATAGTTTATATCATTGATTAATGATAAGCACCCAGAGAGGTTCTCCAGTCGCATTAATAACATTTCCTTATAATCGGAATCAAGTGGTCTCGAAGTGGTCGGACTAGGAATATTTGTATTCTGCAACCTGTTCAAAATAAATTCCTCGCTTTTTTGTATAATAGTCTCGATTTTGGTAAGAAAAATATCAGCCATATTCAGACTTTTCTTGGTCGGCTGATGCAGTTAATCTAAATTCGGGGACAGTTTTTCAAACATGATAACCGTTTCAATTTTAAATCTCCCACGGGAAATAATTACTTTCTAGAATAATGGAGATATAACCAATAGAATACTAAGTTAAAAAGAATTTATTACGCGTGAAAAAATAATTTATTACGCGTAAAAAATCATTTATTACGTGTAAAAAAATCATTTATTACGCGTAAAAAAATCATTTATTACGCGTAAAAAATCATTTATTACGCGTAAAAAAATCATTTATTACGCGTAAAAAAATCATTTATTACGCGTAAAAAAATCATTTATTACGCGTAAAAAAAATCATTTATTACACATAAAAAAATCGTTTATTTACACGTAAAAAAATATTTTTTTACACGTAAAAAATTTATAATTTAAAAAATTTATTATGTGTAAAAAATTGCTTTTTTGATGTGAAAATATTAACGAATAAAAACACCAAATGTATGCCATAGTATTGTACCATAAAGCTCGGCGTTTGTCATGTGTTGTCTCCAGCTGATGTTTAGGGCTGCCCTTAGTAGTCTTGTGTAGCAACCATCAATTCATTGTTCAAGTGATTTAGTCAGTGTCCAGGTCTCACCCCCATATAAAAATACACTTTCCACTGTGGCTCGAAAGAACTTAGTCTTCAGGTGCCTGGGGAGATCTGATTTCCAGATAGTATCCATTTTTGATAGAGCTGCCCAAGCCTTTGCTTTCCTAACTTCTATGTCCTTTTTGCTACTCTCTATCCATGATCCTAGGTACTGGAAGTCGTCAACCTTCCTTTGTTGATTATTATCAATGGTTGTCAAGTTTCCATCAACATTAAAAGTTATGAATTCGGTCTTGGAAGCATTTATATGTAATCCAACCTCCTTAGCAGCCCTCTCCACTTTATTCAGTAGAAGCTGTGCATCTTCTAGCTTATGTATTCGAATCGATATACTTTTAGCATTTAGGACCTAATTATTGTTAACCCTCTTTTTTCTTTATCAGTAAAAGCCGTACCGGTAACAAGATTCATTGTTGCATTCTAAATATAGCAATCAGCCCTATGTGTAGAAGTTGTTTGTTTCCGTACCGGTAAAGTACCTATCTATATATATGGTGCCCTAACTTCACCATTTGTTACTGTATGCATAACCGGGCATAAACCGGAGGTTCCCTAATCTGAATGTCGACGTATTGCTGAATTGACTAAAGCTATAAAGCCAAGATGTTAACGGCGATTCCGTTAACTGTTTATCTGTTTATTGAGATTATTATTATATTATTATGTATTAACAACCTAATTTCTCTTCAACGAAATCTCCGTGGAATGCAACAATGAATCTTGTTACCGGTACGGCTTTTACTGATAAAGAACAAAGAGGGTTAACAATAATTAGGTCCTAAATGCTAAAAGTATATCGATTCGAATACAGCTTATTAGAGAGCAGGGCAATGCTATCCGCGAAGTTGGTGTCTGTGACTGTAGTTGCCGGAATCTACTACTTCTGCGTTCTTGAAGTGTGAATCCCAGATCTTCACCCTTTGTGACCGTCCTCATTGCGTAATCCAGTACAATTACAAATAGTAATGGTGCTAATGTGTCACCTTGCAGTACGCCAGCCAGGATTGAGAAAAACTCAGTTTCACCATCTAGAGAGAGTACCTGTGCTTCTGTGTCACAATATAACAATCCAATGCCCGCAACAATTACTTCTGGTATTCCATAAGCTCTTACGATTTCAAGCATTTTACCTCGCATGGATAGAGTCGAATGCCTTCTTGAAGTCCACACAAGTCATGACTGTGGCGAGATTCTTTGACTTAATTCCTTTAAATCAGTCTCCATAGTGCAAGTATCTGAGCTCTTGTTGATCTATTTGGTCGAAATCCGTTTTGGCTCTTACGCAGTAGTTTCTCTATGTGAGGCCTAATCCTGTAGAATCATTTTATTGTATATTTTGGCAGCTACCATAAGCAGACAGATCCCACGATAGTTTGTTGGTATACCGAAGTCTCCTTTCTTGGGGAGAGGCTTTAGTTGACCTTTAGTCCAAATTGGTAGTGGCTTTTCCCCTTTTAACATCCAGCTGCAAACATCCTTAATGGTCTGTTTAGCACTCCTGTTTTCCATACCTCCACTGGGATTTCATCTAATCCACTCGCTTTATTATTGGACATGCTTTTAATGCTTCTTTGGAGTTCAGCGGGTGTGAAGTCCCCTGTTTCTATAGGTAGTGTCTTGTCATATATTTTCCTTGTAGGGCAGACCTCGATGGCTGCCCAAGCAAGTTGCTGAAGTGATTTTTCAACTTCCCCACACATTCTTCAGGACTATTGGCTTTGAGGCACCCCTTTGCACAACTTTTCCAACCAGACCTCATTTACAGTTTGTCAGGTAAGTCTTGATTGTTGCTGTATGTGAGCAGTTGTAATTGCTTCATTTTTATCCTGTATGTACTTTTCCTGGCTGATGTTGTAGACCAATTTAAGATCGTCCTTAGCTTTCTCAACCTTGTTAATGTTTTCGGTTGTTGGTTGTTCGGTTTTTACTTTATAGGCTATCTTAAGATCTTCTTCTCTCTTACAAGTAACCTCAGAGTTTTGCCATGGCACATACTGTTTTCGTTTGGGTTTCTGGGGGATATGCCTCTTAGCTGATTCCTTGTGGGCTTTTATTATATTCTGGTATATTGAATTGGTGGACTGGTGGGCTTCAAAGCGGATTTGAACTTCTACTGTGTAAGCATCCTTTACTGCATTGTCAGTTCTGAGTTTCTCCCAGTCATAGTTAATTTGCTTGCTTGTCCTGGGTTTGCTGGTCTTAAACTGAGTCTGATCTCTGCAGTCACAATTCTGTGGCCCGAACCAATTAGGTTGAACGAGCTGTATGCCTCACAGTTGATCATGCTGTTTCTCCACTTTTTGTTTATAAGGATGTAATCCAGTTGTGCTTTGGTTCTATTAGGGTATTGAAAGGTCCATAGCTACCCTTACTCTTTTCGAATGTGTTGTTTGTTGGTATCAATTCACATTCTTCCATTAGGTCTAAAAGTAAGTACCCATTGCTGCTTCTAGTGTCATTCTTTTTATTAACTCCAGAAAGACCAAAATTTTGACAGTTAACTTTGAAAGTCCTCAGCAAGTCTCTGATCGGATGAGCATAAGCTCAAAAGATGGTATGCTTGAGCATGTGGATGACTTCTGTTACCTGGGTCATGGATCCAGAAGTCAGGTGAGGACCTTCGAATACGTAAGGGAAAGGCATGGGCAGCCTTGAATAGGCTTTCCAGGATTTGGAAGTCACCGAGAATTAATCGGAAACTTAAGGTCCGATTATTTAGAGCAGCAGTAGTTCCAGTACTCCTCTATGGGAGTCCATGCTGGGCTCTAACTGCTGAGGACACCAAATCTCTGGATGGCACATTCACAAGAATGCTATGCCGGGTTCATTGTGTCAAGTACAATGCAGACATCTCCAACCAGACACTATATAACATTGGAGGTGTCTCATTGGTTCCCCCAAGTTTGACACTAGAACAAAATCGCTTCCGCTTTGCAGGACATTGCTTTCGCCATGAGGACCAGCCAGTGCATAATCTTGTACTTTGGCAGCCTCATAGAGTGAATAAGCATGGTGGACAGCCCATGACCTTCTTGAGACGCATCTTAAAGGACACTGGCCTTGAAGATGCGTATGATCTAGCAAATGTCATGGGTTAATGTCTTCTGTCCTTAATGTATTCAGGTCACCAGCAATAACTTTAACATTGTGTTTTGGAATGTCCTTTATAAGTCCAGTCAGATCTTCATAAAACTAGCTCTGAGGCATTGGTTGGACTGTAGCAACATATTACTGTTGTCTTGGGATTCCCATCAAATGTTGCGATCATAACCCTGGAATTTATAGATTCGATGTTGTTTAGGGTCTTAAGTGCAAATGGGCTAGCAGAATTCCTACTCCACCAATTGATGCATTGGCTGAGTTTCTTACTGCTGAGCTTGTTACTAACATCCATCCATTTCCAATGTCATCCTACTTCATGGCAGTAGTGTCTTCATGACAAATCCAATGTTCTTGGATGCAGATGATGTCGATGTTATATTCCATTGCCAGAGTGACCACTGACCATGTCACCCTGTTTGCTATGTGCTTTCAGTGTGCGTGCGTTCATTGTAGCAATCTTAAGTGTCTTTTTACATTTCAACAGGTTGGTTCTTCTTTCTTCTCTCTCTTCTTCTCTGTTCCAGTAGCCAATTGATCGACCCCAGCCTGGTGTACCACTGAGGGACGCGGTCCTTGTTGACAGGGGCGACGACCGAGCCGGTAGTTATCCTGGAGGGTTCTCATACTCATATCTTTCAGTTGTGATAGTAAACCACTTGTGGTCGCAACTCCTACAAGCTTCTTCGCAGTAGGTCGCCGTTGGTTGATTACCTTCCGCCAACCTTGTCAGTTTGTCTAGCCGTTGGTTGATTACCTTCCACCTATTCATGTCCAACATGTAGGCATCCTTTTGTTACACCCTGAACCAAGTGTGCCTCCTGTCTCCTCCCTTAGGTTACCTAACACTGGTAGAGGAGCATCCAGTATAGACAGAGTGGGGTGTGTATCATCTCGATATTTGTCGATAAGCCGGCACAGCATTCTTAATAATGCAGCTGCAATGCAGCATGCCGATCCTAGTAGTAGTGTATCATCTCTATTGCAGATGCATACTCAATCAAGCCTTTGCCCTCAATGGTGCCCCCAATAGTTGATCGGGGAACATAAATGCCCTTAAGTTTTAATTGATGCCAGACACTCCGATACCCCCACATGATGAAGAACTAGTTCTAGGTCAAGCAATCGACGACAGAGTGTTTGTCTACTTGAAATTATTATGCCATGATTATTTGACAAAATATTTAGTAATTCTGAGTGAGTGTGGCCTTCTTTGTAGTAATGTGTTATATTGTTAATTAAATTAATGTCTTCCATAGTATATATCCTACCATAATAAATATATAGATACACTGTATGGCCCTTCGCACAGTACGTGAGTTACATGAAATAAATGTACAGTATTGACACTTCATGTAGGTTGTGGGCTGGGATATACTTGCTGACATTGTAAATTGACACACATCTAGCCTTGTATAGCAGACTAGAAAGTAAATGCAGGCTTATATCTTATTTAAATTAATATTGAAATTTAAAATATCATGGGGGTAAGAATACACTGAGGGGGGTTAAATTTCACTAAAAAATCACCCAGAGTAAGCCTAGTTTCACCCCTGGTTAAAATACCATACCCTAGTGAATTCTAACCGGGGGGGTGAATTTTTAGGGGGGTGGTAATTCTCTGCTACACCGGTAGTTGTAAAATAATCAGATACTGCATCAGGTATGGGTGGCTACTGACAACAACGGCGGCCTATGAGCTAAGTAGCAAAGGTGAACGGACACTGACACTACTACAGTAGGCCTGCTACACTCTACTGTTGTACTGTACTGATACTAGCGAATAAAGGGGTTGCTACTTGAAGATGGTTGCTAAGCAATCGAATCTCATGTCAACTACACATATGCCAACTACACATATGCCAACTACACATATGCCAACTACACACACATGCCAACTACACATATGCCAACTACACACACATGCCAACTACACACACGTGCCAACTACATACACGTGCCAACTACACACACGTGCCAACTACACATATGCCAACTACACACATGTGCCAACTACACACACATGCCAACTACACATATGCCAACTACACACATGTGCCAACTACACACATGTGCCAACTACACATACATGCCAACTACCAAACCATCTTCTAAAACTTAACACTACATCAATATCCTTATGTTTTTTAGAATTACTGTCAACAGAAACTCTCGATTTCCATTATTTTCCTATATTAATCCGATACTAAGAACATGACAGTGGAGTTTTATATGGATTACACTGGTGCCAGCAGAAGCTGGGGACAAGTCGACAACATTGTTGGCCTCTGCCTGCGTCGAATAAAAGGACTCTGGCTCTATAACCAACCGAACTGCTGGTGTAGGGTGACTACAATGAGATGTGCTACCAGGGAGATGGTACATACAAATATTGCCACAACTGGTGCAAAATCCTTCAGTTGCTGCTTCAGCCCTATCCACAATACATCCACAGTCAGTAATCCTGGGAATTAATTTAATGGGATTGCACAAGTAGTTCTGGTTTCCTTTCACCACCTTTCCTTTCAGAGCTTGCACCAGGAGCAGATGTGTTGCATTTGGTACAAGGAAGATGAGTCTGATATCTCCAGGCACTGCTTTATTACAGGGACAGATACATGGATCCCGAGATTATCACCTATCAAAAATATATCTAATCCTGAAATACAGTTTGCTTCCATATCTGGAATGAAAAGTTCAAAAAACCAATATTCAAATTTAGATTGATCGAACCATCCACTCTCTGTATATTCATATTTTTTTCTTTATTATTATTATAGTACATCATAACTGTAGCACACTATAAATATTAAATATAGATATAATTGCACAGGCTTCATTCATAGAAGCTTTTAACAAATGATAAATATATACACCAATACTAATAGATTGTAGGTACATTTTCGTTGATTTGTGGGAAAAGTGCCTTATTGTACTGATCGGCTAGATACAATACCATAGGGTTTTGAATGATTGACTCGCTACATTTACTTTCCGATCTTTCGCCGGGCAGTTGGACTACTAGACGGCCATGGATTGTCGCACAGCCCATTATGTAAATTCGTCTAAAGTTAGCGAGGAAACACTCAAGCTCGTTATTGTTGCAGACAGCCAAGAGTATATTCTCGGCATGGATCAGTTTAGCGATGTTCCTGAGTTTGGTTAAAGTACTAGGAAGATACTCCTCCCAGTTGGTGATTCCATCTGACTCTATTATCTGCATAGCCAAAGCATGTACAATGCTAGCTGTCTGGATCCGAACCCTAGACAATCCGTGGTTATGTCGAATTTTCACTGGCCACATCCCCAAACGGTAGCAGATCACCGAAATGTCATTCCTTATACCTTCAGGTTCTTTATAGTGGAACAATGTAGAATCGTGGTTCTTTTCGCGTCTATGGTTCTTTTCGGGGAATCTCATTGATCTCGATTGCTGCAAAGCTATACAATAGGATTCTATTAAATCGCATCAGGGATCCCATTGAGAGACTGCTCCGTGGAAATCAGAATGGGTTCCGTAAAGGTCGTGGGACCATGGAGCCCATTTTGGCACTTAGAAGGATAGGCTAATTGATGAATTATCAAAAAAGAAAGACAGGCATCTGGCTGTTATCTTTGTTGACTTCTTCAAGGCCTTTGATTCAGTCTCTCGCTCACGTATGTTCAGCATACTTTCATTATATGGGATTCCTGATGAAATTATTGCAGCAATCAGATCAGTATACGATGGTTCGACAACATTTGTGTCTACTGTTGACGGTGACACAGAACCATTTGAAGTGTTATGGGGCGTCCTCCAAGGAGACACACTTGCACCATTCTTGTTCATTATTGTGGTTGACTATGTTCTACGCATGTCCTTAGATCATCATAATGATGATGTGGTGATGATAACTCCACCTACTGGCTCCAGAAGTCGAGGAAATCCTGCCAAGTACCTAACTGATCTAGACTTTGCTGATGACTTAGGAGTACTCTCAGAATCATTAGACGGAGCCCAACGGCTCCTCAGCTCATTAGAACATGCTGCTTCTAGTGTTGGTCTTTTTATTAACTCCAGAAAGACCAAAATTCTGACCGTTAACTTTGAAAGTCATCAGCAAGTCTCTGATCGGATGAGCATAAGCTCAAAGGATGGTATGCTTGAGCATGTGGACGACTTCTGTTACCTGGGATCATGGATCCGGAAGTCAGGTGAGGACCTTCGAATACGTAAGGGAAAGGCATGGGCAGCCTTGAATAGGCTTTCCAGGATTTGGAAGTCACCGAGAATTAATCGGAAACTTAAGGTCCGATTATTTAGAGCAGCAGTAGTTCCAGTACTCCTCTACGGGAGTCCATGCTGGGCTCTAACTGCTGAGGACACCAAATCTCTGGATGGCACATTCACAAGAATGCTACGCCGGGTTCATTGTGTCAAGCACAATGCACACATCTCCAACCAGACACTATATAACATTGGAGGTGTCTCATTGGTTCCCCCAATCTTGACACTAGAACAAAATCGCCTCCGCTTTGCAGGACATTGCTTTCGCCGTGAGGACCAGCCAGTGCATAATCTTGTACTTTGGCAGCCTCATGGAGTGAATAAGCATGGTGGACAGCCCATGACTTTCTTGAGACGCATCTTAAAGGACACTGGCCTTAAAGATGCGGATGATCTAGCAAATGTCATGGGTGATAGGGAGTTGTGGCGGTGCAATTTTGTTGACAAGCCGGCACAGCATTCTTAAAAATGCAGCTGCAATGCAGCATGCCGATCCTAGTAGTCGTCCGTCACATACTATAACTATAAAGTTCAAATCCTCCAAGACAATGCTGAAAGCACTTAATAAAGGTACATTGAGAGTGCCAATAGCTCACATTGCCATATCTGTTGGGGCGTCTCTTAGAGACGGGGCAGTGGATGACGTTACGAGAGGCACATCATAGTACATGGTATCATTCCCAATTGTGCAGCTATGTAAAGCAACATGTTTGCCAAACGTTTGTCACTTTCATTTGCAGACTGTTCTGTTGCAGTTAAAATGTGCACATCTTTCACCTGTATGGATATTTAAAAGTATATAAGGGTGTGGAATCGATGTAACTTTGAACCGGAATCCTTCTTAATATGAATGATCTGTGCATCCACAACCACAATAAGCGGTGGTTGGTGTAGGGTAGCCATATTGAAAGCAACAGACCAACAAGAATATCTTTAGTACAGTCGATATGGTAATATACCAGTACTAAGTGAATGATGCATACTTGCATGTATTGATCATACATACTTGTTGCAAAGTACTTTACAGTGTTCTCATCCTCTTGGCTTTATATTTACTCACTCGCTACATTCATTCCTGTAATCAGGACAATTAGTTCGCATGGGTAGCAATTCAGAATGAACAATTTGAGCAGCTTTTCAATATCAGCAAGAAAAGCAGTCCAGGTAGAACAAATCAAGTAAGCATTGAACAGCAAAGTATAATAAATTAGGGCAACTTTTAATTGATGCAAACTGAAACTCTCAAAATGAAATCTAATATGACTTTCATGGCCATGACGGCCATGGATTGTCGCACAGCCCATTATGTAAATTCGTCTAAAGTTAGCGAGGAAACCCTCAAGCTCGTTATTGTTGCAGACAGCCAAGAGTATATTCTCGGCATGGATCAGTTTAGCGATGTTCCTGAGTTTGGTTAAAGTACTAGGAAGATACTCCTCCCAGTTGGTGATTCCATCTGACTCTATTATCTGCATAGCCAAAGCATGTACAATGCTAGCTGTCTGGATCCGAACCCTAGACAATCCGTGGTTATGTCGAATTTTCACTGGCCACATCCCCAAACGGTAGCAGATCACCGAAATGTCATTCCTTATACCTTCAGGTTCTTTATAGTGGAACAATGTAGAATCGTGGTAGACCTCTTTGGCCTTCTCAGCTACTGATCGATCTATCATTTGGAATACAATCAAAGGTAACTTAGATGAGTCACTTGTCAGATGAGCTGGTCCCTTGACAGCAGCACCATGGATCATCCTTGAACTCTTCCCATCGATGTTCTCGGTGGTTATTATTGGTAGAACAGCGACACCATCGGTTTGGTTATACATGTAGGACGCAACAGGGCGTAGCATCGCCTCGTACATACCAATGAACTCATCCCCAATACTGGGGCTAAAAGTCGACAGTATTTGCTCACTGACACTAATTGCTTCGTCGTCCACAGCATTATAAGATCTCCTCCCGATTGGCGGTAGATTACCTTCTGGGTTGCTCAAGCCAAGATACAAAGATATAATTGCAATCAGTCTAACAATAAGCACTATAACGTAGTATACATTAATTACAATTACAAAGTATATGTATATATATATATATAATAATATACAAGTTTAAATTAAGTAAAGAAAGTTAGGGAATATGACTGTAGGGTGTGAGATCAAGTTGTTTTAGTATAATAATATTTTAAGATTTCAAAAAGTGACAACTTATATGATCAATCACTAAAAATTTATTTTTTTATTATTATTAGCTTTCGATAGCTCTCTCTATCTTTTTCAAATAAACGATATTCTAGAATTAATGCACTACAAATAATAATACTACCCTAGCAACTAATGAGTTTGTTAAATCTGTGAATCTTTAATCTTTATAATTCTTAAGGATTGAAAACATCAAGTCCAAAGTTATTGATCACCGCCTCGTTGAGAACATTCAAACCCATTGGTTGTAAAGTTTCCAACCGGCACTGCCATTCTCCCTCTTTAATTCTGAGTTTTTGTCGGTTCTGTTTTTTGTTTGCTGAGATCGGTAGACAATCAAATGGTGTAATTCTGAAGTGTGCATTGTAAGAATGACCCGAGGTAGTAAAATGTCTGTCGATGGCAGTCGATGGTTTGTCATTAATTATCTTTGTCTTGTAGTTGGCTATCCTAGGCTTTAAGTCCTCTGTTGAACCGATACCAAATAAGTTACATTTAAGGCAAGTCACCACATAAATAACATTTTTAGCATTGCAAGATAAATCATTCTTTATATAAACCCTGTGGCTTTTGTTAGTTGTTGAGCTGACATATTTTAAAGGTAATAATACTTTACAGGGGACACATGCCGCTCTGTCACATTTATGAACTCCTAGAAAATCACAAGGTGAAAGTTCCCTTGTACACCTCAGTCTGGATGGCGCAAGGATATTCTTTAAGGTTGGTGCGCGGCGAGTTACAACTTCCAATTTATGACTATTCCAAAAAGATTTTGTCATTGAATGTTCATCTAGAATTGTGGAATGTTTTGAAATAATCACCTTGGGGTTAGGTAATAGAGGGTCATTATTGTGTACATAGAAAAGTTGTTTCTTTTTATTCTTTCTAGGCTTGTCTTTTTTTACTTTAAGGGCTTGAAACTGCGTACTGACTGCTGCAGAAGCAAATTGTTGAGCAACAATTTTCTCATCCCAGCCTCTCGCGACAAATGCAGAACCATACTCAATGAGACTAGAAAAAAGATCTGAATCTAAACTACAATTCCTGCGCAAGCGTAAAGCTACACCATAAGGGATGTTTTGAATCTGTGAACGTGGATGTGCGCTTGAAGGACACAAATACTGATGTACGTCCATAGGCTTGTGATAATTTTTAGTTTGGATGTATCCACTGTCATCAATAAAAATAGTCAAATCCAGAAAATTTACTTCTTTACCAAATTGTTCTAACTTAAAGACAATCTTTCCGGGAAGTACTGTCTCATTTAAATGTGTGACTAAATTTGTAACAATATCTTCCGAAAAATTAATTCCAAAGGAAATAATGTCGTCTCGGTATCTTTTGTATTCTTGTGGACTGTTATTATAGGAAGACACTGCCGTGTCAATGAATTTGGCTCCCCATATATCGGTGTAGGTACAAGAATAAGAAGGTCCCATAGCTGAACCCCCAGACTGGGTGAAGTGTTTGCCATTGAAAGCACAATTATTGCTTTCAAGGCAAATTTTAAGAGCTTCTAATATGCATTCATTAGGTGGGTCACCTTCTGCAACAATTGTTCTGTATTGTTCCAGAGTTTCCTCAACTGCCGCTAAACCCATGCAGTTATCAACTGAAGGGAAGAAATTTGATACATCAAGGCACAAAAAGCTAGAGTTTGGCGGAAGGGGAGCTAGACGTTCATTTATATCTCGTATCCAAATCAAAACGTCAAATGTATTTTTTAGAAAAGCATCATGTTTGCTACCAAACTCGTGTAAATAATATTCAACAAACTTGCCCAAACGCTCAGTAACTGATCCACAGGCGGATTGAATATACCTCAATGGATGATTTTCCTTGTGTGTTTTCACATTTCCAAATACTGTACCTGGTTGTGGGTCCTGGCCAATGAGCCAATCCTTGCATTCAATGATTGTTTTCAAATTTTTCCATTTTAAAACAAATTGAGTCACTTTAACTAAATAATCTACAGAAGGATCCAAATCGTGCTGTTTAAAGCAAGATTTATCTTCTAAGTGTCGTTCAACACTACTACAATATGTTGAATTTTTCAGAACAACAAATCGTTGTGAACCTTTATCTTGAATCCTAATAACACTTTCGCCCCCTATGGTGCCACATGTTTTCTTTAATTTAGTTAAAGCAATTCTCTCACTTTTACTTAAATTATCTTTTGTTTTAATTCGTTTAGATACATCAAATAAATCAGTTCTAACCTCATTCAAAAATTGTTCTAGAATCGGATTGTTAGAGTTCAATGAAAAACGAGATTTACCGGGCCACGGTTTTTTTCGTGGATGAAAATCAGGTGCTGTTTCACTTTCAACGGCCTGATCGTCTTCTCTGTGAACTACTGTAACCCCTAAATTTGTCTTCTTTTCTTGCATGTAATTATCAAATTTTATTCTTATAGATGAAGCAAATTTTATAAAGTCTATGTTCGCCTGATACAAATCAGCATGTGGAGGAATTGGGCAAAACGAAGGTCCTTTCTTGAGCAATAAAATTGCTGGGTCATCGATTTCTATGTCTTCATAGACAACAGGATCAAATACAGTAGGGTCGCATTTGTTCATTGACATTGAATCAACTAATCTATTTTCGATTTTTTTGCGTCTGTTTAAGTAATTAAGTCTACGTTGTGCGGATCTCTGAGGTCCAGGTTTATGTCTTTTATGAGACAACAAATTATCGTATAAAACATTGTTAGGGCTTGAACCAGAGCGGGTTTCATTCATTAAATTGTTCCACTTTTTTATCAGACGCTGTCTCACTGTACGAGAAGTGTTTTTCATGTGATCATAAACGCGGGACAAGATTGAATTCGAATTATCATAGGTGATAGCAGATGATTTAGCTCTCATAAAAAGACTAAGAAAATGTCTTCGCCTCGTCTCGGCATGAAGAGAAACAACTTCCAAAATATTTAATTCGGCTTTAAAAATATTATTTTTAGCTTTAATGCGAACCTGTTCAAAATGAATAGAATTACCAGGTAAATTAAGGTTTAAGCAAATCCTCAAACCCTTCGGTATTACGTTGTGCTTCTTGCAATTTTCAAGAAATTCTCTTTGAAGTTGACCCAAAATTAGTTGCGAGCCTAAATTTATTAATTGTAGGAACAAAATTCTTGGTACAATCGCCATTCATCCACAGTCAAAAATTAATATAAGTTTAAATTAAGTAAAGAAAGTTAGGGAATATGACTGTAGGGTGTGAGATCAAGTTGTTTTAGTATAATAATATTTTAAGATTTCAAAAAGTGACAACTTTTTAAAATTACAACCTTTTAAAAAGGTACAACCTTTTAAAAAGGTAAACAACCTTTTTAGTTTAAAAAGTTAACTTTTTAAACAACCTTTTAACTTTTTTAACCTTTTAAGGTTGTCTTAACAACCTTTTAACTTTAAAAAGGTAAACAACCTTTTAAAATTATATGTAATTTTAAAAATATATGTATAATAATATACATATATTTTTAAAATTACATATAATATATTTTGATCAAATTATAGCACAACAAACAATGGCTAGTATCAGTAAACAAACCTACTGTATAACTATAGTATATATATATACTTGCAAACAATATGTAATACAATAGGAAATCACCAAATATACTCACATCGCAAATATATTAAATATTTTAATTAATTTTTCAGTTTATATAATACTAATACTAATTAAAATATAAATTGCATCAGGAAGGAAAATAAATAAAGATCAGAAAAATTGAAAAGCAGCAGTATACTCTCTACTACTCGCTATTAATATTATATAACCTAATATTGGAATGGCATTATACTAGACATTATAATTATAGTATTGGTATCGGATAAATACAATTATGTTCGAAATTTATTAATAGAAATGTTTTTAATATTCGGAGCTCAATATAGGCAAATATATTTCGATTTATATTAAAATCATTATCAATAATAAGCACTATAGGTAGGTTGTAATTATGTATGAAATTGTTATAATTACTTGGTATTTCTTGCAAACTGCGATATTCTAACTGTACCGTACATTATACAACATCTGTATGGGCTGATATGCACTGACTGAATATTACACAACTCGAATTCTTACAGACACCCTAAAAAGTACAATTAAACGAAATAAACCAATAATAACACAATATTTAAATGACCAAAAACCAAAGACATAATGTGGAGCAGACATATACAGTATACATACAGTACAAATACAATTAACTATTCAACTGACACAAGCACAACTACACAATAAACAATAGCACAAACCATCACAACCCGAAAAAATCCCCCCCCCCCCCCCCCCCCCACATATACACTCAATTACATACCGACATGGTTACGGCCTGGACTGAGCCCATGTCCCTTTAACAACGCCGCCACACTTAGGTGGTCTACCTCTACTGATGTACGTTTGTTAATGGCACTATCCCCTAGCGCCCTAATGTGAAGACTTTCCAGAATTTTTCGCCTACGTAATTGGTGTTCCCTCCCAACTACCTCCGCTAAATCGAAACTGGGACATGTTCAGTGTCACATGATGTGCTGCCAGGTCCGAGGCTTTAAACCTCCTGTGTCGTATGTCCCCGTCATGTTGTTTTAATCTTATATCTAAAGAATATTGTGTCTCCCCGATATACGTTTTACCACAATCACAGGGAATCTTATACACCACACCCCTTGGGTCCCCACGTGGTTTGTGGCCCCTTAACAAAAAAGAACGTAACTTACGTCCCGGTACGTAGTATGTGCCTACCCCGTACAAGGAACACAATTTATCTAATGGCTCAGTCAGACCTGTTTCATATGGTAATCCGATTTTTATGTCTACCTTGTCCTTAGGCAGTGCCGGCTGTGGTTGGTCAAAACGTTTGTTTACGCGTCTCTTAGTGTTATAAATTATCCTTGTGGGATAACCCTTCCTAAGTAAGAGTGTTATAAATTATCCTTGTGGGATAACCCTTCCTAAGTAAGAGTGTTATAAATTATCCTTGTGGGATAACCGTTCCTAAGTAAGGTGTTGGTTAACTTATTTTGCGTCTGTTCCCTAGCTACCGGGGTGGAGCAAACACGGTTTGATCTGAAAAACAAAGCACTGCAGACACTTTGTTTTATGCGAGGGTGGTGATTCGATGCAAAATTAAGATATCCAGAGGCGGAAATCCTGGGGGGGAGAGGGGGACATTGTCCCCCCCACTTTTTAGAATCCATGATAATGTCCCCTCCACATTTAGGTAGCACATGTTTTTTCATTCAGTCCAGATTCCACCAGCGGTTGAATTGATCCAATTATCGGTTAAATATCATTATAGCGGTAATTACATGAAACACGGCAACGTTGGTTTATTGCCTCTATGTATACTAGCCTCAATGTGAGCAGGGCCTCATTACCGCCTAGGCTAACAAGGCCATTATGGCCTCGGCCTTGTGGCCGGCCTAATTATAACATGGGGCCTCGAACAATACAAGAGCTATTTTTTTTAATAATGATTTTAAAGACATTCTAACCACATTTAGATAGTTAATTTATTTGGAAAACTCGTAAATATTCATTCCAGAACATATATTTATTTAACATGGGGTGAATCAGTCAGCTAGTAGAGGGACAGAAACAAGTAGAAACATTTTTAAGTTGAGAGTTGTTATATTGGTTGTCTGGCAACTGACGTAGCCGGCTGGGGATTTGGGATGCCCCATGAGTGGACAGGGCATCCAACTACTGCTAACATACTGTAACTGTTTCCAGTGAAACAAAATATGAGGGCCCTTCGTAGTCAATGTGAGAGGCAGCCAAGTTGTAAATATTCATTCCAGAACATGTATTTATTTAACATGGGGTGTATCCATTCAATTCATTAGTAGCGCAGACAAGGAGACACATAGTATATTGAAGGTAAGTTGATTCTATTGGTTGACTGACTAGACCTCTGGTGTATACCATGAGCGCATATATACAATACAAGGGAAGGGATTCTCTCTAATATTGATAACAAAATGGCACAAAGCAATATACTGTATTAGTGTTATTTTTCCGTGGTTTGCGTTATGGGCGAATTACTCAATAGTATAGTTTAGTATCGTTATTGGCTTTAATGTTGGCTGTAAAACCCTTAACTATAATGGAGCAATTTAATAAGTCGCTGCAGTCCCGCACTATGACTCTTAAAGGTACCATGGAGACAGTCCCTCTGATTGTTAACGAACTGCAGAGGTTGAGAACAGCAGAGGCATTCAGCGCGGTTTTCACTGAAGCTAGTGCGAAGCTAGAGGAATTGGGATTAAGTACGCTATCGATTCCAAGAAATAGACGCCCCCCAAGACGTTATACTGGTCCTGCTGAACAATATCAGGCTCTAACTGTAGAGGCGCATTTCCGCACCATATACTATGAATTTATCGATAACATACTCTCTGAGTTACATGACCAATTTTTTCCGAACAATGGTAGTATACAAAATTACATCGAGTTGTAGAAATGTTTAACAACTGGGACAGTTAACCGTGAGATTGTTAGTCAATATCCAGAACTGAGCGGTGACAGCCTTGAACTTGAATTGAAAATGTTCAATCATTCTACCAAATCCAGTTCCCTAAGTAAAGCTGTGTCATCTTATAAAGCAATGTCAGCAGACGTGAAAAACCTATTTCCTCAAGTATTTCAGTTACTATACTAAGACTATTACTAGTTTGCCCAGTATCTTCATGCGAATGTGAGCGGAGCTTTTCCGTCCTGCGCCGATTGAAAACTTGGTTGAGATCTACAATGGCTCAGAAACGCTTAAACTACTTAGCTGTATGTCATGTGCACACAGACATTTTAGGTCACTGTGACATTGAAAAACTTGTATGTATTTTTACAAAACAATCTGAAATTCGAAAGAATGTTTTTGGAAACTGATTTATGGTTTTTGTTTGTCATACTGTATAATATACGCACTTACGCATACTCGTTTACTTTGTGGCTCGCCCCACAAAGGTTATTTTAGTAAATAAATAAATTAAAGTAAATAAAAAAGTTCCTACTCTTTATGTCCCCCCCCACTCCCAAATACAGATCTCCGCCACTGAAGATAT
>JAUCBJ010004653.1:0-54459 GCA_032718475.1 Nemertoderma westbladi
GACACTCTACTCTTGAGATCTCGGATTTTTCGCTCACTGGGCAAGATAACCAGATCTGCTAAAAGCCATTCGGAAATTTGAAAATTCGTTGAAACATGGTAACTGAAGGGAAAGAAATTCTAATTGTTTCATCGTCTTTTCATCTTTCTTCTCCTTTATTTCCGGATTTGGTTTTGATTCAGCCAAGATTGCGATAGCTTCATCTACATATTGTTTGCGTGTCCGTAGATATTGGTTGGCAGTATGAACATATCAACAAACACAAGCAATTACCTCGAGTTGAGACCAGTACAAAAGTTGGTTATTGGGAGATAGAAAGTACGATAACGACAGAATAAATCCCAAGTCAGTCATGGCCGAGACATAAATATCATTTAGGGTTTATTGACGGTTCATAATATTTATCCGACCCTTATAAACACCTGAGGAGAAGACATGAAATGTAATCTCGGAATTGAAATCACAACCGGGGATAAAAACTACTTCGAGTTCCAGGTTCGCTCGATCGAATTTAAAATTATGTGTCTTTGAGAGGAAGGTGATCCATCAGCGGTTCTCCAGTCTGCCACTAGATGGGGAAATGTCTGAAATTAAAAATCTTCCACCGTCTCCTTGATTTTAATCCGTATAAATTAACCTGCAAATTGCTTGGCATAAAAGTTCAAGAACACAGGCTGTGTCCATCTGCGCTTCTAAAGTTTGCGCTATAGGGCAAAATGTCTTGAAGTGGAAACGTTATCTCATTTCGTTATTTCTTTATAAGGGCCATTACCACATATAATTATTCAATATGAAATATTGTATGCTAAAATAACTTACCTGTGCATGATTCACCGTCACCAGAATATCCATTATTGCATGCACATGTGAATGAACCAATAGTATTTGTGCAGCTGGCATCAATGTGGCAGTTATGAGTATTGATAATACATTCATCAATATCTGCAGCATAACATATATTGTAATTAAATAATTAAATATTAAAATGAAAATCCACCACATAGAAAGGGATGTCTATAGGTGAAGAAGACAAGCATGATGGAAAACGAAACAGGATGGTGGAATACCCATCAACCAGCGCATATGCAAATATATCCCACTCTTTTTCATTTTTTCTAATGCAAATTTTATACTTGGAAATACATTATAAATTGATTCTAGCATGTTTTATTTCTGTTCTAGAAAATGTTCTAGAAAATAAGTCAGGATAAGGATACAGAGGTGATCTCATCTGAAACTGATACAAGTGAAGTTGTACTAATGAATTTGCGAAAGTGTGTCTTTCTTCACCTACAGGTTAACTAGAAAAAGAAAGAAATTGTACCAACAAACCCAGGCAATGACAGATAATACCAGTCTAATTCAACCATTACATTACATGTTAACAATATTGTTTATTGTTTTGGATAGAAAAGGCTGCCTCTGTAACCTGCTCCTTTTCCTCAATTGGTAACAACATCGTTTATTGTTTTGGTTAGAAAAGCCGTCTCTGAAACCTTGGTTCCCGAAAATATTAGAGTGTTTTCCCATGGAGACTGACTAGTAACTGAATTGTGAAAAAAAAGACAAGAGTCTTTTCCCAGAGAGACCTGTTTTCGAGCAAAAAAATTATATCCACGGGTACGGATTTGTGACATTACCAGTGTCAGTCATGTTGGGTGAGGGTCAACTGATACCAAAGCTTTCTGAGTTCTTTCCAAGCTCGTAGTTACAACTGTTCACCGAAGACCACTCTTGTCGTTAGTAGACACTTGCGTGTCCGTCCACCCTTTCCAATCCCTTTCAAGATCGGTCATCAGGAATTAAAAGTACAATTAAAGTACAATCAAAGTACATTACCCGTGTTGTATTGAGCCCTTGTCTTGAGGTACGAGTTAGCAAACATTTCAAACATGACTAAGTTTCTGGTGGCTAGTTTGTCCTTGGATGGACATTTGATATGGCAACTAGCCCCTTGCAAATGACCACGAAAGCAGCAGGAATCACAGACTGCAGAAAGCGTCGGACATACCCAGATGTTGTGTCCTGATCACACACAATATATGAAATAGAGGATTCTACACACACAATATATGCAATAGAGGATTCTACGAATTGCAATGCGTGGTTGTGAAATCCTACCTTTGGAGAAACGTGGGCATTGTTCGAGTCTGCAGCTGGTAAAATGTACTATGTATCCGGGAGTATGAAGTTTGTTTTGTTTTACTGGAAGTTTGTCACTGGCAATGAAGGCGAATTATTCTATCCTTCTTAAGGATAGGGATGGAAGTTCGGAGACTGGAATAAGCTCGGCTATTCCATAGTTGTTCCTCACTACTGTGGGCCAGAGGTGGCCAAATTGGCCAAAAAAATGACATTGCAAGAATCGAATGAAACCTGTCCCATCTTTTAGCCAATATTTCAAAACATGAAAAAAAATTTTTTAATCACCGTTGTCCTCACTACACACTGCCAAATTTAATAAAAATGCCAGTAATTTAAAAAAAAAAATTTTTATTCTTAATTTCTGAAAAACAAGCAAAATTTCATTAGGATATGGTTCGAATTGAATGGTCTAAATTGATGGAATTAATGGTCTACTGAACAAGGCCTTTCCAAATCTGGTGTTATTGAGAACTTGCAGTAACGTCTTGCATATGCAAATTTAAATATTGCATAAAAATTCTTGAAAAATAGTGGGTTTTCAAAATTCTGGAAGCTGAATTTTAAAAGTCTTGTGAGATCCCGCGAAAATCATTCTTAAATTGATATATACAACCATTCCACTTCATAAACATCAAAAATCCAGCTGCCCCCACCTGCCCCCCCCCCCCCCCCCCCCCTTCGAGTTACAAGGAATTTAAAAATACCTATTTTGAGGCTATTTTCCTTTCAATTGACAATACCGCAATTTAAGGAGTCCTCACCCTCAGCCAATGTAAATTATTATCAAACTGTTTCTCATTTCAATGCAATGTTTCTAAGGGGAATAAGGTAGGATACATCACTATGGATCACTACGACGGAAGGACTTATTTTGATTTACGAAGCACTGTTGCAGGTGTAGCAAAGTGTTTGGCTATCGAATACCTGGACCCAAATAGTCTAGTAGCTTTTGTTGCTGGTCGGCTAGTACCACTAGACAAGAAGCCGGGTGTTAGACCGATCAGAGTTGGGGAAGTCCTACGGCGTATTGTGGGGAAGGTCATAATGAGATGTGTAAGGCCTGATCTGGAGTAACTTGTTGGAAATGTTCAGTTATGTCTCGGCCAAATAGCTGGCATTGAGCATGCAGTACACTCACTGAGAGAGTTTTACTCTGAGACAGAATGCGAAGGCATTCTACTACTGGATGCTTCCAATGCTTTAAACAGACGCCAGACCCTATTGAACTCACCAGTTATCTGACCTGCATTATCGGTTGTTCTCACTAATACATATCGTGAACCAGTACCGATGTATGTTGACAATGATGTTGTGTGGTTAGAGGAGGGGTCGACACAAGGCGACCCAATAGCCCTGGTGATGTATACTATTGGTACACTACGGATGATAAAGAAATTAGCGGTTGATGAAGAAACCTCAACCAATCAAGAAATAAACCAAGAGGCTGTAGCGACCCAAAGCCCAGGGGGGCCCAACATCAACTCTGGTTCAGTTGATGTTAACCGGGTTTCAGCTCCAGTTCAGCCGCCAAGACACTACAGAAGTGGTATGCCAATGATAACAACCTCACAGGGCATCTACCACACTTACGGGAGTTTTGGGATCGAATCTGTTGCATTGGTCCAGGGTATGGTTACTTCCCCAACGCTGTGAAGTCATATCTCATAGTTAAAGAGGAACACCGGGGTGAGGCTATATTATTATTCGGAGGAACAGGTGTACAAATAACTGACGGACACCGGGTCCTAGGTTCTGTCATTGGTAGCGATGCGGCCTGTGGGGAATATATCAGCAGGCATGTTTTGGATATAACTGAGCAGCTGAATCGGCTAATCGGTTTTGCAGTGAATGCTCCTCATCCAGCTTATAGCTGCATGAAATTTGGCTTGCAGCCAAAGTTGGAATATCTAGCGAGAACAACTCCAGGCTTTGTGGATGCCCTGGATACTTATGAGAAATTAGTTACCAGTAGACTACTTCCAACCATAACTGGGAGATCCCCTCCAGGCGAATTAGAGTAGGACCTTTTATCCCTCCCAGTCAGAGAGGGAGGCTTAGCGATATCACAGCCGACAAATCTAATTGGTAGTTATAAATGCTCAGTTGAGTTGTGTGCGCCCTTCCAATCAATGGAACCAGAACAGGACATACTCCCACGGGATTCCCAGCTCGCGATAAAGAAGGAGCTCGATCAACGTGAAACATTGCACAATAACCTGGATAGAGAGAAACAATACTGCGGGAACCTGGCTAAAGAGAAAAGAGCCTCAGCATGGCTAAATGCTTTGCCTATCTCTAAACCAGGCATGTCCCTACACAAAACTGCATTCCATGACAGCCTTTGTTTGAAGTATGGCTGGATTCCAGAGAGGCTACCTGCGACTTGTGTTTGTGGTTCAGTATTTACCGTTTCACACTGTCTTCACTGCCCATACAGAGGGTTTCTACGTATTCACCATAATGCCATAAGAGATTGCCTAGCAGAGTTGTTGTCAGAAGTCACACATAGCATCGAAACAGAACCCCACCTACAGCGAGTCGATGATGAGCAGTTTAGGCTGCATAGCACATCCAGGGAGTTAGATTCCTGGCTGGATATAGCAGTGAGTGGAGTTTGGGGTGGAACTTTCGAGCAGATTATGATCGACCCCTCTGTGTGTCCAACCCACAGTCGATAAGTTCAGCATACTCCACGCATGAAGGGGAGAAACGCAGGAGGTATAGAGAACGAGTCAACTCAATTGAACATGCCGGATTTTGACCGTTTGTGATGGCCACAACCTGGGGGGATGAGTAGGTGCACACATGCTTTTGTGAACATGATTGCGCTGTTGTTATCCTTATCAGTTAAGCAGGAATCCCCATATTCTACATTGGTCAATCTAATGTGCTGGTTAAATCTGCCCTAATGTGCCTAAGAGGCTCCCACAGACATAAGACTGGCCAGCAAATGCGATCGGTAGCAGAAACTGGGGTTATGTCTGCTGCTGCGGAGGCTGGGTGTACTTAGTTCTAGTACCCCAACCATAATACATTATATTTCAATCCCGGTTAGGGGCCGTTCACAAATCAGCTGACGCACCGAGGGGGGGGAGGGAGGGGTCAATGAGGGGTGTCATTAAAGTGTCATCAGGGGGGGAGAGGGGTATAGCCAAGGTGTCAGCTGATTTTTTATAAAATGTGCTTTTCATACCTTTCTTTCCTTTTTGGTTCTTTTTTCTCAGTATAAACTCTGGTGTCAAATAAAGCAAGATGAGTTTGTCAGTATGCACCCAACATATTTTAGTAGTGCCATCTGTTGGTACAGTACATAAGCAATATGTACCTTCTACCTAACATTACAAAATTGTCGAGATGGACTGTAGTGAATAAAACTTAATTAATAACCTAATATTTGACTTAAATTTATTAAAGTTGTTACAATTAAATTGTAACAACTTTAATAAATTTAAGGCAATTGAGTTTTAAGTGTAGGTACAAAACGTTTTCTTGTATGTTTAACACTAGAAGACCCATGGTGTCAAAAATGACGAAATCCAAATGTAGCCTCCTGCTATTTTGTTATTTATTTAATTTGTTAATTACATTTGTGTTTAATCAAGTTTTATCAATTATGAATTGCTCAGACTTTCAAAAGAATCAAGAAGTAATTAATCCTGAGAAGTACTGCCTTACGACATTGTAATTCTTTTTATCGCATTATATTAAAGCTGACGCGTCAGCATAGGGGGGGGGGGGGGGGGAGGGGTCAAACCAAAGTGTCATCAAGGTGTCATACGAGGGGGGAGGGGTCAAAAATGGCCTGGAAAAGTGTCAGCTGATTTGTGAACGGCCCCTTACAGCCAATAATTAGTGTGTAACTGCGATACCAGCTCATTCTGACCCGGACAGATCTCTGACTAGAGAATTGCCCGAGCCATTCCAGCTCGAATCAAGCGGGTAACCCCATTATGCTCTCAAAATTAAATCGATCACCCTCTGTCTCCAGAACAAATCTAACCCACTACTGGCCTCGAATTACAATCTGACCGACCGCAAGTGACTGCGACCTCCGACTTAAACCGGACGGAAGTCGACTCAGCCACAGGTTTAAACCTGCCGTCTGGAATAGACCCACTTATGGCCCCTTCCCCAGGTTTATTAATCGGCCTGCTAAGGGCCATTAACAATTAGCGGGCCTCTGAGAAAGGGACTAAGGTCCAAATACTGTCCATGTCAGTCACAGAAATGTAACAATCTGTATTGCGATACTACAACTATCCATCTTATGATAAGTTTTTTCCCTTGCATTCTGTCACCCCTGATGAACTGACAGCATTAAAGGTACCAGCCGATTCCACCGATCTCAGTAAGGTGGGAAGGACCCTAAGAGGATTTCAAATTGGCTTTTCTAAGCAAATAGCCAATTTTGAGACTACCTTTCGGGATCCAAATATTGATCATCCTCTGTCACTCTTTTACGACATAAAGGAGAGAATAATCCGCATCAGGATAATCCACTCCGACTTTCATCAGTCTGCCATCAGGACTGGAGCCGCAGTGATAGAAACTGCAGCTAATAATAAAATTCGCTCAGTCGGCATGCACCTACCTATCCTTCCAAGGCGAACCCCCTCATCCTGAGATTGGATTCCTGATTTGAAGACTGGATTACTGATCATCCGGATTCCGACCATCCATCCCTGATCAATACCCGAGATGTTGAAGGATATACACAGACTGAACCCGAGACTCAAACGGGATAAGAACATGCGATCCATAAACACCTCGGAGGTTTTATAAAAGAAGTGGGAGAAGAAAAACTAATAAGAAGACTTCGTGGCCATCCTCCATCCAGCCCCACAACTAAAAGGATCCGAAAGGATATCGATGACGAAATAGAGACAGAATATCAACAAAAATTGATGATGGACCGGGCGGGACCAGGAGAAAAATAAAAATAAATTGAAACAACTACAGGATCAGGCAGAGGACGAATGCTTGCAGGAGGAACATGAACGTAAACTCAAGTTGGAAGCGGAGGAATATAAACTTAAATGTAAATGGGAAGATGGGGAACATGAACGTAAATGCAAGTTCGAAGAGGAGGAAAAGGAATATAAACGTGAACGGGAAGCAAAGGAATTCGAATTTCAAGCTCAGCAAAGGAGAAAGCAGGCAAAGAAGCAACAATAGGATATACTTAAGGAGATCGAATCGATAGAAAAACAACAGTCAGACTCCCAACTAAAGGAACACCGCCAAGATACCTTGACCAAGGAGTTTAGTTGCTATACCTCCTCCGACGAGTTCGATAAATCATCAGACAAATCTCGAACCTCCAGAAGTGGAAGACGCTAGAACAGGCTGAGCATCATCGTTTACCAGAACTGCCACCTCAACATCATGCTAATCCCGTTAAAAATACTAACGATCTTAGAACTGACTCTGACAGTGATTTTTTCAGACCAATAAACACCCCTCTTGTGGAGCCTAATATTGTTCCCCATATATTAATAAACCCCTCTAAGCCGAATGTAACATCTGCAGCTATGGTGACCCAAACCAAAATTACACCCATTGGTATTTCGACAAATACTGTAGAACGTAATCAGGCAGATAGTTTACAGCTTAAAACTTCTACAGTATATAGGGATAGAATAGTTACGCCTACAGTACGATATAAACAGGCGCGACCAATCCCAATACCAGCAGATAGATTGTCCAGCACTGCCTTCGCCCACCCATTGAACACTCACACCCTGGGCCCAACCATTGGCAACCAAGCCTGCCCCCTATTATTGACTCCCGTGACGGACATTATGTCGCCTCCAGGCCGGTCGTGTCTGTCGGCTCGGTTGAGTCAGGTCATTGAGGGATAGCGGGCCTACCAGGGCGATAGATAAAGTCGCCCGGGCGAATAAGGATTCCCTTTATAGGGAGAGATTGAATGAATCCTCATTAAATCTGCAAGCCATGCTGGAGGCAGTAAATAATAAAATCGATTAAATAAACAACGAGAGATAGTGAGTGAACAAAATCAGCAAGCATTGGAAAAGCAGCAACAGCAACGGCAACAACTACAGCAGCACTTAAAGCAGTTGCACGATGAAGCTGCCAGCAATGAGCAAATCCAGCGTCGACGTTTGCAGGAGTTGCAGGGTGAGTCTGTGCAAGCCGCCAAGGTTCTGGAGGAGCTACACCAAAAGCTGGCTAATTCTCAGGACCTCGTGGCCTCGAACAACGCTGCTGTGATCAGGAACCCGGACTCTCCTGAGTATCAGATCTTAAAGAAAGCCTCTAATATAAACGGCGTTGAAGCTGAAAATATATCACGCCCTCCTATCTCACCCAATGTTAGAAACCCTGAGTACAACACGGGTATACAAAATAATACACAAAATATTAACAATCTTTATAGACCCCTACAGACTAATGTAGTGATAACTGTGATAACTCTACATTTAATAATATGTTTAATAGTACTATAGCTCACCTGCCACTTAGCACGTACTGAAGCGCATCAGGCAGTTAAATTATTAAGTTTGATGGAAATGAGTTAAAATGGCTTCCATTTAGAGAATATGTGAAGGACAGTATATTTAGTTCACCATTACCCAATAGTGAGAAACTACGCTTCTTAATAGATTGTTTGGAAGATTATCCGAAAAAATTAGCACAAAGATATATCAGGCATCCCCATGGATTAGAAGAACTATGGAAACTGTTACATGATAGGTACGGAGATGAAGCTTCAATAGCCCAATATCTGTATCAGAAGTTGGTCAATCGTAAACGTGTCATCACTACAGTAATGATTGAATTTGTTGACGAGATTAAGGCCTTTCCTGGGATTTGTCTTCCTCCTTGGTAGCCACAGGAGGGTAGAAGACGGGCTTTTAATGAGAGCTTGGAAGTTTAGATGGTGAGTTTTATCAACACCAAGTTAGACAGGGTGAGCCAGGAGTTTTTTCCAGTTCAGGGATAGGAATGGGTTTGTATTCTCTCCCAATCCCCTTTCTTTGTCCTCATCTATTTGCAGGTCCCTTTCAAGGGGGGACACGCCTCATAATCCGCGGTTTAGCATCAACCATACTTTTCTTTTTGACCATAATTTTCTGCACCACCATATCCTCATCTTGTTGTTCTGACTCCCATTTTTACATTTTTGCATCATTAATCAATGTGAAATACTGTATGCTAACAAAACTTACCAATGCATAATTCACCATCACCAGAATAGCCGTTATTGCATTCACATGTGAATGAACCAAGAGTATTTGTGCAGCTTGCATCAATGTGGCAGTTATGTGTATTGGTATCGCATTCATTAATATCTGCAGCATAACATGGTATATTGTAACTAAATAATTAAATATAAAGTCTATTGTGAATCGTGTATAATGTACAGTATATGTGTTTGTGTTTCAAATAACCCTTTTATGTGCCTGTGGTGCAATAACAAAGAAGGCTCGTATAAGCTTTAGAGATTGTTATCCAATTGCTCCATTTTATTTGTAATGGTATTGGAACCATTACTCATTATCCCTACCACTACGATTGTGGTTACCATCATATCCATATATTCTAGCGGTAGAAGCCATTGCACCGTGCCCACCACAATAAAGCTCCTGTGACTGATGCTGCTCTCTCATATATTGAAATGAACCTAAACTTTACTGAAATCATCTTTAAAATCTTTCAACTGCTTTTCTAACTTACTTTCGACTTATTTCAGTTTTGTTTAAATAGGTTTCTAACATGTCCATTTTGGCATTTTGAATGGACAGGAAACTCGAATCATCAACAGTAATGGTGGAGCCAATCCGTGCTTCATTGTCTGGAGAGGAAAGCCGCGGAAGAGCAAGAGCAAGAACAAAAACGCAAGCAAGAACAAACACTGCATGCTATCTGCGGTATAATGCCATTTCTCTCTCTAAGTCCATTATTTACTCATACATATCCTTTATTAATAATCTGTTTAGTATTATATTTTCCTCCATTATGAATCTCGTAACTCATGCATACAATTCAACTTGTGCTCTTACTGATGATGATAAATCGTGTAGCATAAACAACGCCTGGCATGGGTTTCCTATGATATCATTGTGTCTATATCATTATCTGTCATATATCATTATATTATAGTGTCTATTATCGATATCAACACGCCTCTGTAACCTGCTCCTTTACTAACCTGCTCCTTTAAATGGCAATGGCACCAAATGCTCTTTGGGGTCCTTGGGTGACTACAAAAGAAAGACCCAAATAATAAAGACCTGCATAATATTGGTACATGTGTTAACTTTCCTTTAATTTAAAGGAGCAGGTTAGTAAAAGAGCATGTTACAGAGGCGTTTTGGGGGAACCAAAACAATAAACGAAAGTTAACTGTATTTGTCTATTTTATACAGGTCTTTATTATTCGGGTCTTTGGTCTTTGTTTTGTAGTCACCCCTAGCAAACGAATGTCACAGAGAAATCAGCTAATAAGTTGAATTTGCTTTTAAAAGTAAGCAATTCAAACGAAAACGCAGTGGAGGTGTACGTGGACGAGTGTAGTGGGGTTTGGGCGAGTTACGAAGTTAACAAAAGATTTTCCATTTTATTAAAATTCGTTGAAACTTTACTAAAACTAACAACCATGAATTGAATATCCTTGTGACATTTGTCCTGTTCGCTCATTCATTATTATTTTATCAGATTAATAATAATATTAACATAATATTAATTATGTTAATAAAATAATATTAACATAATGTCGCCTCCCTTGATGTTAATAAAGTTTGTTAAAGTATAAATAAAATAGAAGAAACAACAAAATAAAAGTTAAAAAATCTTATTATAAACAGTAGCAATACAGCCAGCAGAAATATAATCACTGAAATGGACTCAAGATAAACAATGTGGTAGGTAAATAACCGTAAAAGTATGGTTGGTGGGATCTCTTCAGCGGCGGGATTCAGTTGTGCATACAGAATCTCAGAGTAATACAGTCTTCAATAAAATAGTGTAATTTAGGGTGGCATAATTTTCTAAGGGCATTTTTTTCCTAGGAAAAATTTACAGGGGGGGGGGGGGGGGCATTTTTTCCTAGGAAAATATGCCCCTCAGAGCACATTTTCCGGGGGGCATATTTTCCACGTAAAACTGGCAACCAGTACAACAGTAGCCTACCGCAGTAGCCTACAGCAGTAGCTACAATGTAAAGCTACTTATATACGGTGCTACGAATCATTATTCAATGTGAAATACTGTATGAGTGTATATATTCTAACATAACTTACCAATGCATGATTCAGGATTGGCCGTTATTGCATTCAGAGAATATCCGTTATTGCATTCACATGTGAATGAACCAAGAGTATTTGTGCAGCTGGCATCAATGTGGCAGTTATGAGTATTGGTATTACATTCATCAATATCTGCAGCATAACATGTATTGTTACTAATAATTTTAATATAAAGTGTATTCTGTATACTGTATAGTATATAGCGTACTGCACGTGTGTTTGTCTTTCAAATAACCCTTTTAGGTACCTGTGATGCAATAAATTTATACATATAATGGGCAAGAAGGCTCTTAAACAGTAAGCTTTAGTTAGAGTTTGTTGCCAAATTGCTCCATTTATTTGGATTAATAAACGTTAAAACAATTATTGGTAAGCATTATAATAAGACCAAAAGTTGAGATTTTTGAGTGACATTTAGAAACCACCAATTCAATAGTCTCCCACTCGAGGTCTACATGTTTAAACTTTAAATGTTACTACTACACCTTTTCAACATGTATTTCTGAAAACATCACATTGATTTCAGAAAGGTCTATTTGGGTTTCAGTTTTTTTTATTTTGATTTCATAATGTTACAATTTGATTTCAATAAATCTATTTCGATTTCGGTAAATTCAAAGTAGATTTCAGTTCGGTTTTATGAAGTTTCATAAACGTCCCGTTTGAATTTCAGAAAATTATGTTCGATTTCAAATTTCCTTTCGAATTTCCGATTTTTCATTTGAATTTCAGAAAGAAGAGAATGGAATACCTACAAAACTGCAATAATGGCAATAACAAACAAATAATTTGCAATTCTATGATGATGAAAATTATCATAGAATGTATGCTATCAAGTATGCTGTCTCCCCTTGTGAATTCTCTCTACATTTCCTGGCTTGGTCTCCTGAGAATGCCTTCAGCTGCGGGGCGAAACCTACCGATCAGCTGCCTGCTGTCAGCTGATCACTGATTGCATGCAACGTCTAGGTCGTGTTGCTTTTTAGTTTTTTATATACTTTGGTACTAACACACCTACCGGTAAGGTTTTTTACTTCACGTGATTGATAAATAAATAAATATAATTCGTAATTATTGGTTACTCAAGCTTCTACTTCAATAATGAAAATTATAAGATTATATAATTCAATTATATTTTTTGAAATCAAAGTAATGTTTTCTGAAATACATGTTTTCACGTGCTTTCAAAGTTAACTGTCAAAATTTTGGTCTTTCTGGACTTAATAAAAAGACCAACACTAGAAGCAGCAGCCTGTTCTAATGAGCTGAGGAGCCGTTGGGCTCCCTCTAGTGATTCTGAGAGTACTCCTAAGTCATCAGCAAAGTCTAGATCAGTTAGGTACGTGGCAGGATTTCTTCGACTTCGGGAGCCAGTAGGAGGAGTTACCAACACCCCATCATCATTATGATGATCTGAGGACATCCTTAAATAGAACATAGACGACCACAATGAATAAGAATGGTGCAAGTGTGTCTCCCTGGAGGTACTCCCCAAATTCGAAAGGAGCTGTGTCACCATCAACAGTAGACACAAATGTTGTCGAACCATCGTATACTGATCTGATTGCACCATCTGCACTTGTAAAGTTTGCCACTAGAGAGCAAAATATCTTAAAGTGAAAACAGTATATATTTTCGTTATTAGTTTATAAGGGACATTAGCAGATATATAAAATACTGTATGCTAACATAACTTACCAGTGCATGATACACCATCACCAGAATAGCCGTTTTTGCATAAACATGTGAATGAACCATCAGTATTTGTGCAGCTGGCATCAATGTGGCAGTTGTCAGGATTGGTAATACATTCATCAATATCTGCAGCATATTATATATAGTAACTAATTAATTAAATATAAATACGAAAAACCACCATGTACAAAGGGATGTCTATAGATGAACAAAATGAGCATGATGGATCGCAAACCAGATCGCAGGAACCGGACATGGTAAGTTTGACTGGAAGCCAAGATAACATTATTAGGAGTATAGGAGGACACGTGGCCTAGATTACTCGAAATTTCGGAGAAGGTTTTCGCGTTTTGCGCGAATTAACTGCCCCGATGTCGAGATACGAGTTCTACACTTTACAGGTAAGGATAGAAAGTAGGGTACATGCCTCCATAGATAAATTTAAAGGTTTGAGTGTTTAGAGAGAGAGTTTAAAGAGTTGAGTGGCGACAACTTTATTCAAGTAAAGATAATCGATAAGTTGGTAAGTGCGAGGGAAAGCCTCATTCAGTTTAAGTCAGTTGTAGAATTGACTCAACGAGAAAAACTCGATCAACTGATGGGTGAGTCTGTTTCCGACACGTTGTTGCAACCCAAAGAGGAAGAAGAACTATACTGCCTGGACGGGAGGTTAGAGACGCTCACCAATTTTCTTTGTAGATGCGGCATCCCGATCGAAGAACCAGAAGTCGAACCGCGAGGGATGACAGAAGTTCTAACTACGGAAGGCTCGCGAGCCTTCCGTACATTTACAGTACAAATTAAACGCATATGTAAAACTGGACAGAATGTAAATTAGCGGAGAAATTCTATATTAAAAGAGACGGACCAACACTCAACACCCAATACCTAAAAGAACACGATGCGGGGTGGTGAGAATTAACTTTTATACAATAGTTCCAGTTCCAATTATCTGGGGGGGGGGGGGGGGGGGGTAGGTGCAACCTAGATACCTACCGGTAGCAGTATTTTTGTCATTGGTGCAGTAGTTGTCAGTAGTATAATAGTTTCTAGTACCCTTACCGGTTAGACGCATAGTTGATTACTGCTTGATAAAGGCCTGTTGGCTGAAATATAATAGCATTAGTATTATTATATACCGATTACGTGATATAGACCACATTCAACTTATATAACTATGATTGCTCCAGTAACCTGGGCGATGAATTATTTTAGAAGAAAGCAGCATCCGAAGCTCGTGCCGAGTTAAAGGCACGACAAATAAGAGTTCGTTTAGCTGTACAGAAGGCGGAGTTAGCAGCGCAACAACAGGCGGCCAACCGACGCGAAAGAGAGATGCAACTCCAATTCGAACTAAACCGTAGATCACGGGAGTTAGCAAATGCACCACGCGAGCAAATGCGCGAACTCGATGCGAGAGATAGATCTATAAGGTCTCGAGCTGGACATGACTTGTCTGCCCTGGATTTGCTTGGAAATTCGACATCGCAAAATTCAGAAGCGAATAGAAGAAGGAAGCGTAGGAGTGATCAAACGAGGAGAGGAATTCATCGAGGATTATCGTAAACGTTTTCCCGAGGTTATTCCTATGCTCAAACCTATGACTCCGATGGAACCGATTATAGTTGTAAAGACAAAGGAGATATCGCCTGTGTGTTGGACTCAAAGTAACAGGTTTGTTATGTTGGAGTTGATTCCGCAACCACGAGCGACTTCATCGCCGATTTTAGCAGGTAAGGTAAGTAGTCCACCTACCATAAGCCGTAGTTTACTTGTAGAAAGAGACGAACCTGCGTTTATGACAATTAAACAGGTAAATAAGCCATTACCAGTTAAACCTTTAACGTGCTGCATGAACCCAGTCATTTATAGACCGACAACGGCTAAACCGGAGCTCTTTATTCGACCTTTAACACATTGTGGAACGAAACCTACAACTTCGCGGAAGACTTGCAAGCCTACCGAATGACAATGGACTAACTTTGTGGGTAGTACACACAGGTTAGAACAGCACTTATCGAAACATACGACTTCGGGGAAGGCTTGCGAGCCTACCGAACGACAAAGAACCGTGGATTCCGAAGAAAAGCGAATGCGGCCGACGAAATTTACATGCCGCACGTGAATTCACCAACCACCGTATCCCGACAACAGCGACTCACCCAGTGATTCAGAGTCGACGGAATGGGAAATATTCCATACTGGAGTGGCAGTGGATTATAAACGAGAGGAGAGATCGACAAATCCATACATCGACAATCCTCCATGAGATACGCCCACTCAGAAACCCACGTTGCAACCGGCCGAGGAGATTATCACTAGACAGCTCGCCGAAATAATGCGACCTATAGCGGACTGACTGGCTCAGATCGAAGAGCGGCTTGAAGCTCCATCATCGGATCGATCACGGACCAGCATGGAATTGGAATGACCTAGACCACATCGACCACCATATAGAGAACCGGAGGCCAGACAAACTACGAACCATCGAGTAGACGATCCCGTTAAACTTTCCTACCGACGAACAATGCGCGGACGGGAATGACTGGACGCTATTACCGAACAGGGACACGGCCAGTTGGACTTAATCAATGAGATTGCTAAGTTTGCAGCCAGACACGGATTACCAGCACAGCAACCGCCGAAGTTTTCTGGCAACACAAAACACTGGCGTATGCTGGTAGACTACGTAGAGTCCCAGATCGCTATGTGTGCCTTCACCTCAACAGAGAAGTTTAATTACTTGCTCCAAATTCTATCTGGTGAGCCGAAAAGATTAGCGGAGACCTTCATCGGTGTTCCGAACGCCTTTGAGTTGGCATACAACTGTTTGTTTTCCATATACGGTGGCAACGTAGCCATGGCTACATCTATTATAGAAGACCTCTGTAGAGGTGGACCTATTTCGAAACCAATCGATCTTCTATGACTCGCGGATGAGATAAAAAATGCTATAGGGACTTTACGGTCCATTGGTCAACTCGAGTACGCCAACGCGCCAACAGTTCTAATTAGGATCATTGGCAGACTCCATCATCGGTTACGCCGAGAATGGCGACTAAAACACCAGTGTGAAGAGGCTGGCGGGCTACTGAAACTCACCGATGTTTACCAGTTGATCTCACGTCGCGGGAGGCCGTGGTTGAGACCATGTCTAACTATATGGACCACCATATAGCGGCAGAAGGAATAGCTATTGTTGCACCGAATCGGACCAAGCAACTTCCGACGAACACGAAAGCCGTGACCTATGCCACCCCAACGGTCACTTCCAAGGTTCTGACGCCTATCGCCACCAAACAGCCACGTCAACAGTTGCTGGCAGATTTTGTGGGATGCCCATACTGCGAGCGGAACGGCGGAAGATATAGTGGACACAAGCTACTTACGTGGATGTCGCGCTTTTAAAGATTTAGGAGTTGAGGAAAGATGACTCCAGATTCGTCCATTGGATTCTTGTTGGAGATGTACCATGCCTGGACACATCCAGAAGGACTGCCCAAAAGATGACACATGTCCTCTGTGCGGACGTAACCATGATGCGTTACTCCACACAACCATTCACACTCCAACTAAGCACTTTCGACAAGAGTATCCCAATAAAGCGGCTAGATGCAACGTGCTTTATAAAGAGCGCGCACCGTGCGAAATCCGTACTTTCTACACCGATTGTATAGATCAATCTGGATCATCGGACAGGGAAGAGGAGGAAGATGACACCTTTTATGTGCATGCAGGAGAAGAACAACCATATAAACACTCCTTACATACAACCAGTTGAAAGGGTTTAGCGTGATACCAATTAAGATCACAGGAACCCGAGGGAGTAAGCGTATATACGCTATCTTGGACTATGCGTCGTCACATCGTTACGTCCACGAACAAGTAGCCGACATAGTTACAGACATGAGCCAAGGTAAGACTGCTCAGTATACGGTTAGTAGTATGCATGGTAAAAGGGCAATACCTGTGACTAGAGTAAAATTAACCTTAGATACTCTTCTTTCCAAAGTGGAATATAGCAAGAAGGAATGCTCACTACTTCCGGTAAGGAACTTGACCTTTGCGGCCACAAAGGACTTTAGTAACCTGCTCGGTCCTATGCCAGATCAATTCCTGGAAGACCGTAAGTATTTCCGACATCTTGGAATACCGGAATGTCCTGTTAATTATCGCTCAATTGTGATGTTAATTTGGAAGGGCCAGTTTAACTTGCATCAAGTATGGGAGACATGCCCATCTGTGAGAACAGCGGGCCACCCTTACGCATGTAGAACTCCCATAGGTTGGTATACTAGAGCGCCTGTGCGTTTACTAGAGGTAAGTGATCAGGAGGACGACATCTTGCGCAGGTGTAGTTTACTGACTACCACGATAGCTAATTCTCCTTCACACTCCTGTGGTCCAATTGTACGACAGACTTACGTCGCTACCGACACTGACGTAACAGATCTGGACGAGACCACACGGACCTCTAACATACAGCTACTTGCAGCGAAACAGGTTGTATCGACCACCGAAGACCAAAGGGTTGTTGCTGTGGATGACTCGATGAACGAGGATTTTGGAAGGCTTGGGAGCCTACCGACAAATCTGAAGGTCATTGACCCTATTCACCAAGCTTCGACACCAGTCGCTGATCTTGGAAGGCTTGTGAGTCTACCGACAGATCAAAATGTTTCGATGCTGACTAGTGACACCGGAAGGCTTGTGAGCCTACCAGCCACATTGACACTAGCCACCGCAGCGGACAATGATGTAGACAAGGACTGTGGCGCAGTGCAAGCCGCGCTTGACCGACTGCTGACTGAGAAGACCATTAAGTGGTTGGAATAGGACTCAGCAGAACCCGGTAGTTACGAGACCGCTATGTCAGAACAGGAAAAACAGTCATTAAAGATTATGAAGGATACCATTCACCACATCGCGAATGGCCACTACGAAGTTGGAATATTGTGGCGCTATGGACAACCTAAGCTCGTTAACAACTACCCACTTGCTTTGAGACGACTCAAGTCGACACGGCAGTGGCTAGCGGCTGTTGCGTGATGAGACGGCCCATATGCAATACAACGCAGAACTTCAGACGTATCTCCAAAAGGGATACGCCATTAGGATGACAAACCCTGAGGTAACCACAGACCAAACATATTATCTGCCATATCATTTTGTTCGACACCCAGACAAACCTGGCAAGGTGAGTGTGGTCAACGACTGCGCCGCACTTTACCAAGGGATGTCTATGAATAGCGAATTGATGGACGGGCCGAATATGAATAATTACCTAATGCGTTTCAGACAATGCAAGGTGGACTTCACCTGTGACTTAGAGGCCATGTTTCACCAGGTTAAAGCTTTGGAGCGGGACAGGGACAGTTTGAGGTTTCTTTGGTACCCGGACGGAAATTTAGATCTTCCGCCAGAAACTTACCAAATGCAGGTAAGAGTTTTCAGGGCCCGGGACAGCCCCAACTGCACCATGTACGCCCTAAAGCAGACTGCTTTAGACAGACGAGAACAATTTGACCCAGAAGTTGTTCGGACAGTGGAGCGGGATTTTTACGTGGATGATGGCCTCAAGAGTTTTGACACTCTGGAGTGTGCCAACTCCAAGATTGTCTTGCCGAGGGCGGATTCCACCTCACGAAATTTGCTTCCAATAAATCCGAACTAGTGAACTCATTTGATCAGACAGACTGTAGTGGAGGTGACCTAGATTTAGATCTAGAACCTCTACCTACGACCAAGGTATTAGGACTTAGTTGGGACCCGAACACCGATAACTTTAGGGTGCGAGTAAGGTCCAATGACCAGATGAGACCTCTCACCAAGAGGACTTGCTTATCGACCATGAGTCGACTATATAACCCACTGTGTTTTATCAGTCCAGTGATCCTACACACTAGGATCATACTCCGCAGCATTTTGCAAGCCGGACTGGAATGGGATGATCCCATCCCAGAAAAGCTAGCCGAACAATGGAGGGACTGAGAAGCCCAACTGACGTTCCTACAGGACTATACCATACCAAGGGTATACTTTCCTTTACAGACCATCTTTCCTGCTGACTCGGAGCTTCACAGCTTCAGCGACGCTAGTAAGGATGGGCTGGGGGTTACCTTATACCTTAGACGACAAGTGACTTCGGACAGCTATGAAGTATCTCTCGTTACTTCGAGGGCAAAAACAATGCCATTGAAGTACATGACAGTGCCTACAAGCCGGGACGATATCTACCGATATTGTCAGTCTAGTTCAACGCGAGTGGGAGGCTAACTTGAAGGTCACATATTGGACTGATGCGATGTTAGTACTTTGGTATATAAATAACGACACATTTCAGTTCAAGACTTTTGTAGCCAACAGACGGGCTGAAACACTGGACCGGTCCGGTCGCTCAAACAAAATTGGCGTCACTGTCCAGGGAAACTGAAGCTGACATCGCGTCATGGGGAATGTTACCCATTGACTTTTGTAAACTGGACAATAAGTCCTTTTGGTTTAAAGGACCAGACTTCCTACAGTGACCATCGGATGAAAGGCCACCGTTATTCGACGCGACAACTAACACCATACCGGAGGGTGCCGAGATAAAAATCAACACTGTTGTCAAATCGAAAGCCAACGCCAAGGTCAAGAAGAAACATGGACGGACAAAATCGAATGACCTGGACATTAGACCAGACATTACGCCAGATGTCTCGCCAGACACTCGGACAGACGTACTAACGAATCTTTCGCCGGATGTTCCGTGGGAGATTTCACCAGACGTTTCGCCGGATTATGTCTTGCCAGATTATTCACCAGAAGCGACACCATATTGTTTTCCGGATTATACGCCAAATTGCTTAATGGAGCTCTCGACAGATTGTCTACCGGACATCTCGCCAGACTTTCTACCAGACATCTCGACAGACTGTCCACCAGACTTTAGACCAGACACTCTGACAGAAGCTACACCAGACTTTCTACCGGATATATGACAAAATATTTCTCCGGATGTTCTGCAATATGTTTCACCAGACGTCTCACCAGACTGTTCGCCGGACACCTCACCAGACTGTCTACCAGACATACCACTAGACGAACCACCGGAAAGTAGCGACATGTGCTATGGCGCTGCAATGATCCCATTGGAGCGGACTAGTACATACCCATTAGAAATTACTAACTTACCTACTTTGACTTCCTTGAATCATGACAAAGGTGTGGAAACATCGATCACACTCCGCCCAAGGAAAATACTTGACTTACAACCCACGGCTAAACGTGTGACCAAGGTTAGGAGGCTTACAAGCCCACACGAACACACTGATACTGTAGAGTTGAAACTGTTACTACCAGTCAATTCACTGAGTGCAGACTGTAATGGTAAGACCGAGGAGATTGAAGTACTTAAGGACTCAGACAAACCCATTGTACAAAGGGAGACACTTACCGGAAGGCCCGCGGGCCTACCAAGTCCGAACAAGTATCCACACTTTGACTATACCTTACCTGACAACATCACCAACACTTACATTGACAGGATAGTTAACCTAACTATATCATGGACGGACATGTGCCGCAAGTTAGCATGGCTCAAACGTTTGAGACAATATGCCAGAGGCAAACGCGACTTTCCAAGAAGACTTACCTTGGCTGAAATTGGTAGTTGTGAAGTTGATATTATTAAACATTATCAATTGCGATATTTCGCACGAGAGTTCACAGCGATCAATCAGGGTAAACAGATCAAGTCTTCACCGATCTTGAGTTGGAGACCAATAATTTACAAGGGCTTACTTTGTCATAAGTCCAGACTCCAAAACATTGACTTCGCATTAGACTTTAGGTATCCTATCATACCGCAACACCATGAGTTACAGCGTGATATGATACTGGACGCACACGTACAACTCAAACACGTAGGTAGACACCACTGTCTATCACACTTACGCTCAAGGTTTGTACTGATTAGGCCTAGTAAGGCACTGAGTTCAGTGACACGTAACTGTATTATTTGTAAGAAGGTGCACGCGAGGATAGGACACCAAGAGATGAGTGAACTACCATTAGCAAGGTTACAGGCCTTTAGACCCCCTTTCACTGAGATGGGGATAGACTGTTTTGGACCCATAATTGCGAAACGCAGAAGGGTACAGGTAAAACGCTGGGGATTAATCTTCACCTGCATGGCCAGCAGAGCTGTCCATATTGAACGTGTGACAGATTTAACCACCAACGCCTTTATCCTAGCATTATGGCGATTTATCGCTAGACGTGGATTGGTCAAATCCATTTATTGCGACCAAGGGACTAACTTTATGGGTGCACGGAATGAAATCTCCAGAGCTTTAAGGAGATTGGACCAAAATCAAATTTCTGACGAACTACGTCCTCACAACATTGTCTGGAGCTTTAACACTTCTGACAGTCCGTGGAGAGGCGGAGTTTGGGAAAGATTGATTGGTTCAATCAAAACGGCTATGGCGAAAGTAATACCGACGCAACGCATCTTAACAGACGACCAACTGACGATGTTGTTAATAGAAATCGAGGCGGTTCTGAATACCAGACCCATCGCTTTGATCCCAGACAACAACGACTCACATTTTGCCTTGACACCAGCGCACCTGCTTATGCAGGCGCCGACAACATTGTTGCCCACTTCGGTACCTGTCGATAGCGATGGTTACGGCAACAAAGCTTGGAAAATCACTCAATTATTAGCCAACAAATCTTGGGAAATATGGCAGAAGTACTATTTGCCCTCTATTTCGGCCAGAACCTCTTGGTATCTTAATACCCGATGTCTAAAACAGGTGACCATGTTTTATTGGCTGAAACCAATTTGAAACAACGGTTTTGGCTGACTGGAGTCATTTTAACCACACACCCGACATCTGGCGTAGTAAGGACAGTAAATGTACGGACAATCGATGGTCGTACTGTTGATAGGCCTGTACAATGTCTCGTGCTCCTTGAGGAGACTAGAAACAAGACAGTAGACTATAAATCTCCACCCAACATTTGTAAACAGAGATGTGGGACCCTTGATGGTCGCCACATAGCCTTACTGTATTCTAGTATTTTGTATTACTGTACATTTGTATTCCTCTTCACTGTAGATTGAAGACAGGGGTGGAATTCCATTGTCTTTATATGTGAACATGGAGGGTAGTACCCTTATGTATCACATAGGAGCGGGATTGTGTGTACAGTAGGAATGGAATTCTACTTGGAACCCAGAAATGAGACAATTTTTCAAAAATTTTAGATAAATCCATTCATTTGGATTTAGATATAAGAAAAACAATTCTCCAGTGGACGGATTCTAGGATATGGAACCTAGGATATGGATATGGATCTAGGATGGAACCAAAATTGGGGAGGGACAAGAGCAGATGGAAGGCTTGAGAGCCTACCGATATATTTTTTTGGAAAATAAAATCAGCCTTGTTCTAAAGTCTTGTCTATTATTATATTTTAGTCTGATTAATTCTCGACTGCATTATTTTTTCTGGGAGTAGTTTAGGATTAAAAGGTGAGTATTTTAGTTATAGTTTTAGTTTATATATATTTTAGTTTTAGGTATATTAGTTTACCCAGAATTCGTTTTTTATCGGCACATTTTTTTGGATTAGGAGCCAGTGCGAAATCACGCGGAACCCGAAGTCTTAAGGCAAATGGGTAGGGGTTTTAGCGCAAAGTTGAGCTGAAGGCTGACAAAACTCTAATTTTCCTCACATCTAACCTCTGTTTGTGCTTCCTCTAGTAGAATGTAATGATACGTAACCATATATATGCGTATATAATGTCTGAGAGGATGTATAAGGAGTTACGACAGGGATTCACGATGGAGCAGGAGCACCAGGCGCCATTTAATCGATATGGAGCCAAGAACTTTAACGTGTTTGTAGTTGAGAGTATGGCTAGAAGTAAGGCCAAGCTCGCAAAGTCCAAGGCGGATCCAAACATCACGCGACAGCGACTAGACGCCTATAACAAAAGAGCAGAGGAGTTACGTATGGAGTTCAACGCGTTGTACCCCTACGATGCGTTATGCGACGCCAGCGACATTTGCGAGGACCCCAACATGGAGATACGCCGATTATATCACATGCTGCAATATTTGACGGCGAGTGAAACCTTGCCTGTAGCTAGGGACGAATTTGATGGGATGCATCTTTATAGCGTGCTCAAGGAGCGGATCCGGAAACTAAGGAAGAGTTCTCCATTTATAAACTGTTCTATAAATGTGGAGGATGTATGAGTGTGCAAGACAACACAATTGAACCCGGAGAACCCCGAGCTGATATTAGTGCGTTGCCCAAACCATCAGAGTCTGCGTTACCAAGAAGGCAGATACCCTTTGACGAATCCGTACCACTCGTTTAAGATGAGTGAGCCGAACATGGGCGAGATTGTTGTTTATGAACCCAAATTAGTCGAACCAGACATCTACAGTATGGTAATAGACAAGTCTAATAAGTCGACACAGGAGAAGAGGGAAGCTCTTAGTATATATAGGGCATACAAGGCGTACGAGAAAGGCGAGATCAAGGAGTTTGGCGGAAGGCTCGCGAGCCTACCATTCTATTGGATATCCTACGATCAAACCGAACTCAAGGAGATGACACCCGAGCTCTTCGATAGTATCTCCTATGCTCAGCGTTTGTCGCAGAGACTGCAGATACCACACGTCGTGATGATGCGAGAATCTCAACCCCACCCTGCCAAGACGGTAGTGCCGGTCGCGAGGACAGCAAACTTTCCTATTAGCATACCGACCCGAGAGGAGACGACCTACGAGATTCCCATAGTGGAACACCTGGATTTCATTTCGAACCTGGATTTCCTCCCATCGGTAATGTTTGGCAATCTATTAGAGGAGGCGGAGTTGCGTAGAAAAATAGTTCAAAAAATTGTACGCAACGTGCCTCCACATATTACTGACTTTAAGGAAGTTGATCGCGCAGGGACAGATATCGCACCTTGAATCCTGCGAGGGTATTTGGCAAAGATGATTCGATTATGGATCAGAGTCGGCACATTCGAAACCGACACCGACATCGCGACCAATTGGACAGGGAAACCTATTAGCCTCGATGATGAAAAGTCTATTGGGAGGATTTGGAACCCTAGCGACAATTTACTCAACAATTGGGATGCGATGAGTCGATCTCTACAGGAGAATGGATACATGTTTTATGATAATGAAGGAGGAAGCCATCAGCAGAGCCTCACTTCAAAGACCATACAAATTCGAGCACCAGACGGAGTGCTACACATCTTCAGCCAACAGAGGAGCGATCGAAAGATGCCGATGCCGGAAGGAACGATGCAAAGATATGCTATGATAAAATGGATTATTAAATCCATGGACCTAGCTTGTAGCATAGAGGCTAGGATGTTACCAAAGGCCATGCGCGACGTTGTACTTGATAAGAGTATCATCAAGATCGGATCCGGTATATAGGAGGACCTTTTTAGTGATTTCGCTGGAATGCCCGAGGAGGAGGATCGGTTGCCTACGCCTTACGTGGATACTAGACCATTGTTGCTTTGGGCCATCGAGCAAGGATATTTTCGAGAATATAACACGCTTAAAACTGGAACGGGTTATATCTCATATCTCATGTTTAGTTGGGATTATAAGGAGTGCAAGAGGAGCAAATACACAGACGTATGCGGTGAGGGAGATACCCCTAACGTGAACGAGTTTGAGTCACAGCTAAAGTGGCGAGGATGTGCATATTGGGCGATCACCTCACCTCCGCGGATAATCTTGCAATACTATTTGGCGATCGTATCATCCGTAAACGTGTGTTTCATCGCCGATGTAGTGTCTAGGACTTTAAAGCAATATCCGTTATGTCTCGGCGGAGGACACAGAGTTTCCGAGGGAGGAAGGACGCATACTGATGTATTCCGCCGATTTCTCAAACCATTTTACAACACCGATGCCCACTGTGAAGTATTCACGCAAGCGGGATTCTGCGTTTTTAGAGATGTTTATCTCACCTAGTTGACAGACCGTCAATGTTGACGTTAGTACAGTATGAAGGGGAACGCCACGCAGAGATTAAAGGCCTGGAAGGATCTTGGAAGGATCCGAGGATCCGCGACAATCGACGAACCGTTGCGGCAACTCATAGAGATAGAGGAGAATCTTCCGAGGAAGACTTGAACCGAGATACTCGACCTAGAGAAGAGCGACGCCATGGTTTGTGTGCAACCCACGGAGACGAACATACCGACTGACCCCGATGATGAAGATTATCACGTGGATGGTAGCGCTCGCCCCATTGGAGATCTCATCTATGAGCGAGTTTGGTATCCTGCCAACACCATTTGTGACAGATGCGGGGCTACTGGCCATCACGCAAAGAAATGTGGAGCTAAACATATATATCTACCAGATTTAGTGTGCAGCTGGTGTGGGGATCAATGGTCATACACTTTCTACACCTGCTGGCGCTTCGTAGCTCAATGCATGTATTGTAACATCAAAGGTCATAGGGCGTCTGAATGCCAACTTAGGGACGTTCCCTATGAGCATATGTCGGTAAAGATCACCCGACAGCTATTTGACCATTGGGAGAATTTAGCAGATGAGCATGTCTCGACGCAGCGATGCCGTTTCCCCATGAGAGCGCATTTGGGATTTTAGGCGTAAACCCTCTCATTATGTCGAAGGAAGGATACGTGTCAGCTATGCCTCAATATGACGAACTTTTAGAGGTACTAGACATATTGCCATTGGATAGCGGCTTCAAAGTCGTGAGGGATTATTTCCTACAGGTCCACCCGGATAATAAGAACACTTGGAACTTTCAAACCATGGTGAACAAGATTACCGCTGGAGAGTTCGATAAATTGCGAGTCGAACAGCGGAATCGGGGAGCCTGGCATTCGATAGCTTGGGCTTACAGGAGCGCATTTCATCACAAACGTGTGACCTCGTGTATCTTGGACGAGGTAGACGTCTTGCGTGAGACTGGCTTCAAGGCCACGCCGTTACTCGAAAGGGTACGCCACCCTCAGGAAGACCCGCAGTTTCGTATTCTTAGAGCCCAGAAGGCCAGACAAGAGATTAAGAAAGTGGTGAATGTCGCCGAAAGGACAACGTCAAACTGGATGACTCGGGGCACAGTTTCCCTTCCTAGAGAACCACGTGGGGGGCTGGATTTGCTTTACCCAAACCCATGAGGGTTCAGACAACATCGGAGAGCGAGATGTCGGCGGACGGAACGGTCCCGCCCCTTAGACTCCCTCCTAGCATTGTGGAAACTCGACCCGACTAAACGCATGATTGGGATCAGACGAGGATTGAGCGCCCAACGGATGTTCCTTTTCCTAGCATTTTAGAACCGCAGACAGCTCGACAGCTCAGCTCTGAGCCCGGTTCGATCTCGACCACCACCCAGTCATCTTAGGGGGTGGGGACGAGCTCGTGCGACAAAGGATTAGAGGTGCGAGGTAGAGGAAGGAAGGCTTGCGAGCCTACCATTAGCGATTAGTGCTCAGGAGAAGATATCTAGACCAGTAGGACGAACTTTTCAGCTCGTCAGGCGGACACTTTGGGACTTATTTGGAACTACTTTGACTATATCAATCTTAACTAACTTGTAAAATTTGAATTATTTTGTAATATTATATTATGGAAACATTTAGAATTATTTGCTTTAATTTGTTAATTTGTTTTATTTTGGATAACTGAAGCCCTTTTTTATATTTTATGCACTAAATTAGGTAGTAAATTTGTATTTTGTATTTGTATGTACGAAGGTTTTGTATTTACGCAGTACTTGCAATATTGAGTATGCAATAGGTAAGACAGTGATTATTTTTATATTTTAGGCCCTACCCTAGATTTGAGAGATATTTGAGTCAATTATTTGTGTGTCTCGATTGGTGAAAACAGTCTTACTTACTGTTTTCATGGAGCGGTGTTGGATTATTTCACTGTTAAATAGCAATTTACAGTACCACGTAAAAAACTTTCTAAATCCGACATATTTTGACTTAATTCGTAGTAATGTGGGGAAAGGTGGGGTAGCTCAGTTGGTTGAGCGCTGGGCCTGCAATCTATTGGTTGTAGGTTCAGCCCCACCAGGGTCCACTCAGCCTTTCATCCACTGGGGTCGATAAAATGAGTACCAGTTAAATAACTGGGAGCAAATCTTGAGATAGGAGTAGCGCCCACCCCTACCCTCAGGTAGCAGCTATCGAAAGAGGAGCCTTCAGGTCGCCTCCGGCCTCGACCGACTGTTTGCTTTTTGCTTTGCGTAGTAATGTAATATGCCTATTTCCGATTAGTAGATATAAGTTCACTAGTGATTCTATTGGCGCAGTGGTCAGATGGGTTAAGGCGTTGGTTCATGGGTTCGAATCCCGGTCGGGAAATTTGTATTTTTGGGCTATCAATTTTCGGTTTCATTTAATTAGGTAAGCCAATGAGGTGCGTACAACACATGGAATGATGAGTTGGGCCAATCATAGGGCATTTAATAACTTATTGCTCCAATGTGCGGCCATGGAATGTTGTCGAATGTTCTAGTTAATTCCATGCCTAGGATTTGCTATATAAGGGGCGGTTTGCTCTTCGGTTATCACAATGTAATCAATCTGTTCACCTTAGTTATCTTACACACAATGTAATCAAACTGTTCACAATCTTATCACCTTAGTTATCTTACACACAATGTAATCAAACTTTATCTTACACATACAATCAATCTTGACTATTTGTTATTTGTAAAGTTAAGTCAATAAGTCTTTTGTAATTACGTTAATATACTGTAAACTCTTGAACATGTAAATTTTATCGTGTCCACCCTTGGGACAGCCAAACATTTGGGGAATGGCTGCCTAAAAGGTCTTCTAAAGGTCTTCTCGCGGGAAATATGCGAAAGACTTGGCGCATCATAAATAACGTGCTAAACAAAGGACAGAAAACCTCCTTCCCTAATAAAATAAATTGCAATAATACTGGTGGTACTGAAACAACATCAGACCCAATCAAAATAGCAACCATTTTGAATGAGCACTTCTCTTTTATTGGTCAAAAACTAGCGCAAAATATACCCCTCTCAGCACGTTCGCCAATCCGCCACTTACGTCACTGACACTCTAATTCGTTTTCACTAATAGAAACGTCCACTGCTGAAGTTCATTACTACCTACTAAGCCTAGACTACAGCTCAGCAACTAACGACTCCTTCCCTACTAGACTTATACAGATTGTAGCTGAGCCACTCGCCCATCACTTAACTCTCCTAATAAACCGCTCTATTAAATCTGGACATTTCCCATCATATTTAAAAACAGCAAAGGTGATATCGAGCTTCAAAGGAAATTACCCATTAGATCCAAATAATTATAGACCTATCTCGCTACTTCCCATTTTCAGTAAAATATACGAAAAAATAATTTATGTACAACTTCAAATTATCTGGATTGCTTTTCAATTCTAACACCCTGTCAATTTGGTTTTCGGAAAAATACTTCCACTTTTTCTGCGATTTTAACTGTAACAGAAAAAATTAAGTTAGTTCTAGATTTCAAATCATCCAGTTGCGCAATATACATAGATCTCAAAAAAGCGTTTGACACGCTCAATCACTCGATATTACTACAAAAACTGGAAGGATACGGAATTCGAGGAACCCCAAAAAATCTAATCCAAAGTTTCCTTACAGACAGAACTCAATTTGTATCCCTTAACAATAAAATTCAATCGCCGATTCTGAAAATTACGTGTGGGACTCCCCAAGGATCTATCTTATCACCTTTGCTGTTTTTACTCTATATAAATGATCTTCCTAACGTATCTAACCTACTAACTACTCTATTCGCTGACGACACAACTTTACTGAACCACAATATTGACATTGACCGACTAATAACAACAACAAACACAGAACTTGACAAGATTTCGGACTGGCTTGCGGACAATAGACTATCCCTCAATATGACGAAGACAGAATACACTATATTTACTAACCGCCTACTAACTACTGGTCTTCCTAAAATAAAAATTAAATCTTCTGAGATCAAGCAAGTACAGCATGCGAAATTTCTTGGTATCTGGATAGACGACAAATTGAAATGGAAAACACATACAAGGTATATATTAAACAAAATTTCCCGCTCAGCTGGTTTATTCTATAAGTTAAGACATATCTTCCCATCCCAGATCCTTCGTATGCTGTACTTCACTTTGATCAATCCATACATTAATTATGGTATATTGGCATGGGGTGTCGCTGCTAGTACTGTTCTCCGACCTATTCGAATTAAAATAAATAAAATTATTCGCTGTCTAACCTTCAGTCACTACCGGTCATCCTCCATACCAATATATAAATCTCTCAATATATTACCTTTACAATCGCTATTCAACTACCAGCTAGGCCAACTAATGTACGATATATCCAACAACCCTAAACATCCACTTTCTCATCTATTTACAACTTTTTCTGAAATTCATCGTTACAACACTAGGTCAGCCGCTGCAGGCAAATACGTCATACCATTAACACGGCTGAATGTGGCTCATGAGTCTATTGCTGTTTTGGGTGCATCCTTTTGGAATAACTTACCAAGTCCAATAACTACTTCAACAACAAAAAATATATTCAAAAAACAATTGAAGACATTCTTAATACACCACATGATTTAATCATTTTCTCTTTTTTTTTTTTAGGACTATATACATGATTTACATTAAATTTAATTAAAAATTAAAATAAAATAAACAATTTATGAGACACACATCAACAAGGCAAATCGATATTACATATAGTAAATTACTACTTTTTCTTCGTTAATTATATTATTCCCCACTGCTGGCTGATGAACCTGTGAGCCGCTAATAACGCGTAGCTCCCGCCCTTCCCGAACCCACGATAATAAAGTTGAATAGATCTTAGAATGATGTTGTTATGCATAAGTGAGTTTTATGGGCCAGTCTGTGAGTGACTGATGTTGAATGTCTGAAAAGGCAGAAACTACGGTAGAAGCAATGGCACGCTGTCAGGTACACTGCAGAAGGAATAATGCAGAGGTTGAGAAACGCCCTGCCTTATAGGTTCTGGCGGTAGAACCGTTAGCGAATGGGAGACAACAGCCACTCACAGAGCGCGGTATGATACACACCTATAAATAGCACCCAATCATGACACAGTAATACCATGGCTACGCTACACCTACTGTAAGGGCCGGTGGCAATGCTGTAATAGGTGAAGCGGCCGAAATGGTAGAACGGTTCTTATGTTCTTAAATAATGGTTCTTATGGCCGGGATGGCTGGGCTACGGTCACACTCCCCCCTAAGGAATTTGAGAGGTTGCGGAACAACCTCGCAAATTTCCTTATACCCAAAAGACTTAGCCTGCTGGTTGACATTTGCAGTTGAATGGACTATTCCCTCCCTTGGACATACTGCTGATAGTACTTACCCTTGGTTAACACTGACTAGACTTTGGGAGAATCCCTACTGTAGTCCCAAGGGGCAGATGGGTACATGTTCTCGCTTCGTCGGGGACTAGGCGATTACATTCTTGTTTCCTTACCTGTGGTGCTAGAGGCGCTAACTTTACCTCGATTGCCAGGTAACGAAACTGCAGCCGGGCGCGCGGGTGTAACTGCGGAGCAGTACACCCTAGGTTACACTAACCATTTTTGCCAGCTGTGGAGCAGGCAAGAACAGGTACTACGACGGAGCCGATACCTATGACCTTACCTTGCTGAGTCAGTGTCTCTTGATCTTCGCCAGAGGAGACACATCAAGCAACTTACCGCGTATCTTTGGCAAGCACTAGCGTGTCTGAGAGCTAAACGACGGATCGTCGCTCCTTGGTACATGAACAGGCGTGAATTCATGTACCCCAGACTGCCTGTGTGAACTAAATGCGCTTTTTAGCCCACACAGAGAAATGTACATACTTCACTGTATGTACATCCCCAGTATTAGCGCCAAGCAGCGGAACTGCTAAGTCGCTAACTATGACCCATGTTGACGGAGCCAACATGGTGGTTTGCCGCCTTAGAATGATCCCGTTGTTAAAATGGGTTCTCAGTGGTCTCATGTCCATCAAATTCGCCCCTACCGTATTAGGTTTAATAAAGTAAGAAAATTTTAAGAACATGGAGCACTTTATTAATTTACAATAAACTATTGGTGGATGGTATGACTAAATTTAACTATGCACCAATTTTGAATTTAATAGGGCATATCATTCTCTTTAGGTCGAGCGCTCTAAGCTATATAACACTGATAGCCGACCCTTCACGTTCTAGAACGGTAATTACATAAGTTGTCACGTAAACACGGTTTCACACTTTATAACATACATTTTGGACATTGCGGTGGGATAATCTTCAACCAGATGCGCGTAGAAAGTAGAACCCGCGTGTCATATCCTTTAGTTGATTGGCATTGGGAACCATAGCTATAATCTAAGCCAACAAGGCTTAACTCGCGATAACTCAGATTGTGCTAGCTATGGTTTGTATGTGACAAGGCAGTGTCTTGATGAGACTCAGATGCTAAATAGCGTGGTGCTATATTAATCCAATTCCTTGTCACAATGAATAATAATGGTGGTTGGTGGTGCTAATATAGGTTTCACTTAGCCTAAGAAGAATGCTATCCTAGTAATAGCCTACATACGTTGCGCGTAATGTGCCTATAAGTAAGAGGCACAGACCTATATTACACTATAGAAGTTTGTTATAATTATACATAGTGCTAGGTACATAATTAATTAGAAATAGAAGAGTTAGGGCTAATTAACAAATGACATTGTTAATTAGAGTGGCACTATGCCGTAGAGCGCGGAGCCCTCTACAAACATAGCTTTTAGGGGTAGCCTCGCTCACCGATTGCGGCACAATCGGATAGGCATATCCCTGCGGTGGAATATTCAAGTGCACACTGACAGCCGTGCCTCCAGTGGTGGGTTTGCCCTTTACAGGGTTTACCACGCGTCCTAGAGACCCAGTCAGTTTTTAGTTACTGAAGACTACGGAGTAATCCTAGTAACATTAGCTGTCTATGGAATAGACATAGTTGAGCTGTCCCGGAGTGGACATTATAGTACTAGCAGCCTATAAAGCAGGCCTAGCTACATCGTCTACGGAGTAGACATAAGGTTGTCCATTAAGTGGACATAAGTAAGTGGTCTACAGAATAGACCTAAAGCTATCCATGGAGTGGATGTAAGTAAGCGATCTATGGAATAGATCTAAAGCTAAAGCTGTCCACGGAGTGGACCTAAGTACACAGTCTACGGGGTAGACCTATGTTGTCCTTTAAATAGGCACATAAAGCTGTCCATAGAGAGGACATAAAGTTGAGTTTATTAAGTCTATTGAATAGACATAAAGGAGAGTTTGTTAAAGTCTACGGAGTAGACATTGAGTTTATGATAATCCACTGGTGGATATCATCCTTCGCACCAGTTGTTGATATCTGCTGTCGATGCGAAGTTGAGAGGATTTTGGTTTTTTTTTTTTTTTTTTGCCACCCATCCTCCCCCCAGACGGCTTGCCCCGTCTTTAATTAGGGCGCGCATTCGAATAGGCAGCAGTTGCCTATTGGTCGCTTGTAGGTGCGCTTAGCTCCGCTGCCAAGGCTGACCTCGACGGAACGCACTCGGCCGTCTGCGCCTGGGTAGCAGCGCACGATCCTGGCCATGCACCAGTCTTTCTTGAGTAGGGTATCATCGGTAACCAGTATGAGGTCGCCCGGTTTGAGGTCCCTCTGCTCCGACCTCCACTTTCGTCGCTTGTGGAGAGTGGGTATGTATTCTTGTACCCACCGACGTTGATACTCGTCCGCGAGCGCTTGTACCACCCGCCAGGACTTGCGTGAATAGAGTTCATTAGGGTCCCACTCCCCCCGTCGCATCATCTGAGCTGGTCGTCGCAACAGTAGATGGTTGGGTGTGAGAACCTCGAGTGACATTGGGTCGTCATTGAGCGCGCAGAGTGGTCTGCTGTTCATAATTTGTTCGCTCTCTGCAAAGACAGTGCGGAGCACGTCCTCCGTGACGATGTGCCCTCTGAGTAGTGACAGCATCAGGCGTTTGGAACTTCCAATGAGACGTTCCCAAACTCCGGCGGTGTGTGGTGCATAGGGCATAGTGTGTACCCAGTCCACACCTTCGCGGCGCATTGCGAGAGCCACTTCCTTGGCATTGAAGGTACACCTGGCTTCTTTGAGCTCCGCCTCTGCACCGATGAAATTTCCCCCATTATCGGAAGCCATGCGCTTGATCTTTCCACATCGATTGATGAAGCGTCGAAGGGCGTTGATGAAAGCGCTGGCCGCGGCGTCGACTGCAAGTTCCAAGGCGATGGCTCGGGTATTGTTGCAAACGAAAATGATGCCATACGATTTCCGCTGCTGTCGATAAACCTTTACCACTATCGGCCCGAACATATCAGTTCCTGTATAGGTAAATGGTGGTTCATACTCTATTGTTCGTTCGGGTGGAAGCGGCGCCATCACTTGGGTTACTCATTCTTTCCGCACTAAACGGCAGGTAGAACAAGAGTTTATAGTCTGTTTGATTGATCGGCGCACCGCTGGAATCCAGTACGTGCGTCTCACGTAAGCGAGAGTTGCGTCAGTACCCCCATGCATCACCCGCTGGTGACTATCGTTGATGATCTGCTGCGTCACTGGGCTCTGCCGCGGTAGTATTACAGGCTTGCTTGAAATTATCTGACATCCTGCCCGTCGTACTCGTGAGTCCATAACCAGGACTCCTTCCTGGTTTAGTGTTGGTGACAACGATTTGATTAGGCTATCCATCGGAATGGGTTTCCCAGATGCTAACCATCCTATCTCCTGTGTGTATGCCAGTCGCTGGACATACTTAATGACAGCCACCTTGGCTCCCTTCCAGTCTATAATGGGCTTGTCTCCAGTATGCCCTTGTCTGATATAGGCGAACCAGGCCCTGAAGTAGGCTGCCAGCTTCACAGTCTTATACCATGAAGAGCTATGACTCAAGAGTTTATCTGTTGGTGTCATCAGTGTACTAGTAGTAGCGAAGCACACGGTCTCCACCTTGACCTCTGGATCTTCTGGGTCTAACTTGGGAGATTGACCTTTGTCCGGGAATTCCGGCCACTTCCCCTCATCACGGAGAAAACGGGGTCCATGCTGCCAGAGCATCTCCAACTCCTTAGATGGGACTTTGAGGGTTCCCCGGGACACTAGGTCGGCTGGGTTCTGGTCTGTCGGGCAGAAGTGCCACTTATTAAGGTTGGTCGTGGCACGTATCTCATCCACTCTATGAGCAACGAAAACTTTGAATCTTCGTGATTCATTTTGAATGTAGCGAAGCACAACATTGGAATCCGTCCAATACTCTACTTCTCGCTCATTCTTAAGAGCTTTTCGTACTTGTTGAGCTGCGCGTGTGGCCAGAAGTGCAGCCATCAGCTCTAATCGCGGGATTGTCACTAGTTTTAGTGGAGCAGTTCTGGCCTTACTGAAGATCAGACGTGGTTGCAGGTTGTTCTCTCCTCCTTGAACCACGTATATCACGGCCCCATATCCCTTAGTCGATGCGTCTGAGAAGGCATGCAGGACCACTTCGGACATATTGCCATCCGAGAAGTATGGTCGCGGTATACTTAGCCTTCTAGTATCCTTGAGAACTTCGAGCCAAGCTCTCCACTTGATTTTGAGCTGTTCTGGGAGTTCCTCATCCCATCTGAACTTCCCCAGATATGCTTCGCGAAGGATATGCCTTCCCACCACCAGGTTAGGTGATGCTAACCCTATGGGGTCATACATCCTCGCGATGTATGATAGGTAATTCCATAATGTATGCTTTGTCATAGCTGTCTCGTTGAAGATATACACGAGATTATCGTTGATCCTATCCCATGAAATCCCAAGCACTCTGGCCTCAGGCTCTGCCGAAGCCTCCGTCAATATCCGGTTGACTTCCCCTGAGGCTGCGTCTGGCTGGCTCCTACCCTCCGCTAGAGGTTGTAGGCTTATAGGAGCCATGTTCTCACTTTGTTTGAGAAGGCCTGTGGATTTATCCTCTGGGGCCATCTCGGCGTCAAATTCGGGACAATTCGACTTGAACTGCCTCAGCCAGAATCCTCCCCGCCGTAGAATCTCTACCGCTTCCTTCGCTAGGCTGAGGATTTGTTCAGTCGAGTTGGCTGATTGCAGACCATCGTCTACATAGAAGTTCTCCCTAATCATGCGGATTACCTCTTGTGAGAATTCGATGAGAACATTCTTGTCAAAGGTGGTTTGCCGTAGTTTATCTGTGGCGATGAACGGCGAACACTTGGCGCCAAAGATGTGGACCAACATCTTGAATTTCTTTGGCACCTCGTTCGGGTTATCGCTGTCGTGCCAGAGGAATCAGAGGCTATCGCTGTCCTCCTGATAGACCCGAACTTGGTGGAACATGGCCTCCACATCGCATGTGAAGGCCTTGGTTCCCTCTCTGAACCTCATGAGCACATCTGCTCCTGTATTATAAATGTTGGGCCCCTCATGGAGATAGTCGTTCAGCGACTTCCCATGGTATTTGGCTGCAGCGTCGTTAACCAACCGGAGTTTATTGTTCTTCTTCACATCTACATGAAGGGGTAAGTAATAGGTTCGAGTGGTATTGGGTTCCTGGTTCGCTAGCTGGACTGCCCACCCTCGATCCAGATACTTCTGAATGGTTCGATGAACAAGCTGTTTCTTTCGCTCATCTCGGTTGAGCGTTACCTTGAATTTGCGTAGGCGCTCTACTGCCATGGATTCATTGTTAGGTAACTGCCCATTCGGGTCTTTCCACAGCATTCTTGCTGTGTAGTGGCCATCTCGAAAGATGGTTGAATTTGTTGGTGCCTTGGTTGCTCTAACGTCCTCCTGGGATTGGCCAAGCGTCGGTTCATACAACCCTTCGCTATCCAGGTTGAAGAGGGTTGCTAGGTCTTGTGCCACCGTAGTGCCACTTGAGATCCCAGCTGTGTCAGTTGGGGTATAAGTGAGTTCATGGGATGTGATTGGTCTAGCTGGGCCCGGTTTTACTGATTTAATGATGTGGTTAGCAGTAACAGCCTCTGTCGGGTTTGATATACACGGTACCTTAGCCACCTTGCCAAGTAATACCCAACCCAGGGGTGTTCGTACAGCCTGGGGCTGATTTCTACCCGGACCCTGAACTATCTCCAGCTCTGCATGTACCGGGAGACAGCACATCCCCAGCACCATGGTGACATATGGAAGATCCAATGGCGGAAGAGAGAAGTCGATGTCGTCCAGGTATGAGTACTGGGCTATCTCCTCCGTTGTTGCTCTTTCGGCGGGAACGTTTACCTCGTCTATCACACGTACTGCTGGGCACTTAATTGAGAACTCAGGCCCTGGCATAATAGAACTAACTGTACATTCCCCAACCGGCATGTTTATCTCCTGGTTCTTTAATGCAATAGTGCTTATATGCACGGTCTCTGGCTGTGTTGCAATATGCAACTGTTTCCGAATGACTTCACCTTGGATGTCGATTCCAGCACCGTTATCGACTAGTGCTAGGGTTGTCAGTGACCGTTTCCTCGATCCTGTCACTCTAACAGGAAGTATCTTAAGATACGTTATCTCTCCATAATATAGATCCTGGAGAGATAAAGTGTTTATCACGCCTGTAGCCCCGGATTCAGCAGATTTCCCAGACTTTGCAGGCGCATAGGGACAGTTCGTTGAAAAGTGGCCTGTGGTCACACAATGCTTGCATGTACCATGACGCTTGTGGTAATTCCACTTGTCCTGTTGGCTTTGTGCTTGCCACACCCTGCAAGTTCTAGTAGGGTGACCTTTGTTTCTGAAATGGATCTGGCAGTCCACCTCGTCGCTGTAATCTAAGGTTCCTATGTCCCAGTAAGGTGTAAATGGAGTAAACCGCTCCGATTGTTTATATGTCGAATTTCGAGAAGTGCCCTCCGGAGGTGCCACTGGTGGTTGGTGCCTTTTTGCTGGCACCGAGGGTGACTTCGATCTTGACACGGGATCCCTACTGGACCTTTCATTTTCTGCCAGATGAAAAACACCTGTGGCATTTTTGCGTGGCAGCGGATAAGCAGGGCTATTCATTTTGTCTCTATTTGTGGTTGCGGGAATTTCTTTAGATTTTCCTCCAGTTTTAGGAATGTTGAAGTTATCTTCCCCATATATGGGGTCTGTCATAATCTCTGCCTGGAAGGTAAGGAAGGTGGACAGGTCTGCAAAATCTGGTTCCCTGTCCTTTTCCTCGTGTAGGACATATGCCTTCTTGCGCCATAGGCTGCGCATCCATACTGGTAAGGTTTCCACTATGGATGTCATATTGGACGTGGAGCTAAGCTCGGCTGGTCGCCCCAATGTGCGCAGCACAATAAGAGCCTTTTTGACCTTTGCAGCAAAGGCCTTTAATTCTTTAGGCTTTTGCAAGGATGGGGTATGCACGAATTGTACATACTCTTCAGGCTTTGTCCCATCAAATGTAAAGGGTTTGATGGGAGTCAATTCTAAACGCACCCTGAGTGCATCCACCACTGCACTCATTCCCCCTGTAGGGTCTGTGCTGCTGACATGTTCTGGTATTGTTGGTAGTGAAGTAGTCTGTCCAATAGAGCCACTGGCAGGTCCTGATGGGACACCATCCCTATGGGAAGACCCTTCACCAATATTTGGTCTATACATTCCTAGGCCCCCTGGGCCCCTTGCCATGTCCTTACCCCCAACATTATTATATGCAGGTTTATCAGTTTCCCTACTGGGGTAAGATAGCCTAGGTAAAGTATCATAATGTGGACCTACGGGGCTATGAATAGTTTCATTAGACCCCCTTTGGGTGTATGTCCCTGATGAAGTTGGGTTGTATGAAGGGCTTGCTGTTACTGGTAAATATTATCTTATATTACTATTGTAATACACATTATCATCCCTAGGCCTCCATAGGGGTACTCGTGGTACCGGTACATTCGCAGTGGAGTCTGCATGTCGAACGTCCGATAAATTAAGTCGACCCCCTTCTGGAACTCTCGGCGGTCTATAATCACTCGCATTGGGGTTTAGGGTTGTTTGTTTATCTATGTCCGGCACTACTGTAGCTTGTTCTTGCTGGTCTACTGACTGATAGCCTACAGTAGCTGGCTGGCCTAGCCTACATAACGGATCGACGAGTTCATCCGAAGAGCGATCCTCCTGAGCCCTCGTCGCCCGCTCAGACTCGCCAGATTGCGTAAGTTGGCCAGTTCTTGCCCCCGGACATCCTTCGTAGTAGACTTCCTCCACTTTGCTACTGACTCGAACCGACGTGCGATCTCCCGAGTCTCGCAATCGCTCCTCCCAATCCGACTCTTCGCGTGAAGCGATTTGATTACCACAGTACAACCTACTGCCGCTTTGCGGCACTGCAATGTCGTCTGTGTTATGTGTGGGTTGGTGTGAGTCACTGTCTATGTTATTAGACAGGACTGGTGCCTCCACATTACTTTGTATTATTATTGGTGCAATTATATTTGCGTTTTTATTATAATTTGCATTATATTGCAATAAATCAATATTTGGTGTTAAATTGTTATTTAAATTTCCATTTAAATTAATACAATTATCAGTATCTCGGCTCATCAGCCTTATACTGTCTCCTTCAGAGACTCCCTGTACTAACCCCTGTGTTGCGGGTAACCTGGCCGATGTCTGAACGGCTTGCCGCTGTACAAGGTATGTCGGCCGACGGCCTGCTGTCTGGTCTATGTCAACCAGTTGGGTTTGTTTATTTAATAGATTTAAATTATTAAATTCTATGGGTTTATTTAATTCAACCCGATTATTTGTTTGCTTGCGGGCTGCGGCAACCTGCGCCAGACCGCACGGCACTGAGACACTTTGACTAACCTGGGTAGGGCGGGACACTGAACTACCATTCTCAGAGGCTGCTCGTAGACTAACTAACCGTTTTTGCTGTCGGGCCTCTAATTGTTGTTTCCTATTTTTCGCTAACCTGTGGGCCCTAACCCTTCTAGCCTTCTCTTCCCTCTCTAACTCCTGTTCTAGGAGTTCACCCTCCAGTTCCCGTTGTTCTATAAGGAACTGGGCATGTAGTTCTTCCTCCCTTACCCCCCTAGATGAAGCTACTGACATGTAGTTTGAGCGAACTTGGCTCGAAATAAAAGTCCCCCGATTGGACTCAACCTGGGAAACTGAATCACTGGGTAGGAGCTCTGCTTCCGCCTCCCTCATCTCTCCCCCCAGTGGTACACTATCCCAATTTTTGGCGACAGCTGTCGCGGCTTCACCTACTACAACCTTACCAACCCTGTATATACCTACCAGTTTATGCGTAATATACAGTACAGTAAGTAAGTTGGCTATATGGTCCGTTATTTGGTCACTTGCCACCTCCTGCTGATATTTATTGAGGTGCTCTATGTACAAGTTTACCTGCTCGACGGCCTCGTCAATGTTGAAGTTTAACGTACCCGTCTTGACCCCATCCTCCATATGGTCCCTAGCGCGTCTGTATTTCCGCGCCAGTTTCTCGACCTCACCTGTATCCCTAGAAGGAAGGGTCCCCTTCTCGATCGTAGATCGCGTTAGGCGTCGGGCGCGGGTGGGTTTAACGGGTGATCCAGCTCGTGTATCGCTCCGTGCTCCCCGCGGCTGCAATCGAACGACCGCGTCCTCGACCGTCGCTGCCCCCGCGGTGGCACCCGCAGGAGCACGTCTGTCGTCTGAATCGGAATGCTGCGGGCTCCCCCCATCAGGGCTCAGTGTCCTCGGCCGAACTGGGTGTTGCCCTGTTGTAGTTGGCAGTACCAGTCCAGTGCGCAAGTTCACCGCTGAACCGACGCGCCCTGGAACCGTGGATGTTTGGTTGGTATCAGGTACATTGACTGACTCCGGTAAAACCGCCGAGTCAGAACATACCTCGGGTTGCGGGTCTCCTCCAATGGCCCCCTGGGAGCCGGGTTGATCCGCGTGGGATGAGTCTGACCATCCCTCGAACTGGCTGTCTGCTGAGCCGGTTGGAGTCCCGTCTAAGTGGGACGAATGTTCGGGGCCTACCGTACTGGCTGTGCCCCGCCGGGTTTCTCCTGGGATACCGGTACTCATTATCGCTGCGGGACAGCGTAGCTAGCGTAGGTACTTAGCGCGGAGGCGTTGGGCAGGGTACCGCACCGGTGACCGGTATGCTGGCTGTAAGCTGTTGTAATTGCTGACCGCGTACTGCCGTAGGGCTAGGCAACAGTTCGTAGGCCTACCCTACTACAACGACAACGTTTTTTACCATAATTACCGGTGACCGGACCGGTACGCACTTACAGTTCTGTCGTTGATCGCTCCTTTTACTTTTACCTAGCTGGGTGCCTAGAGATGTTGAAGAAGCAGTTTTTAGCAGCCCTATCCGGACAATGCTTCTACTTTTATTCCCCACTGCTGGCTGATGAACCTGTGAGCCGCTAATAACGTGTAGCTCCCGCCCTTCCCGAACCCATGATAATAAAGTTGAATAGATCTTAGAATGATGTTGTTATGCATAAGTGAGTTTTATTGGCCGGTCTGTGAGTAACTGATGTTGAATGTCTGAAAAGGCAGAAACTACGGTAGAAGCAATGGCACGCTGTCAAGTACACTGCAGAAGGAATAATGCAGAGGTTGAGAAACGCCCTGCCTTATAGGTTCTGGCGGTAGAACCGTTAGCGAATGGGAGACAACAGCCACTCACAGAGCGCGGTATGATACACACCTATAAATAGCACCCAATCATGACACAGTAATACCATGGCTACGCTACACCTACTGTAAGGGCCGGTGGCAATGCTGTAATAGGTGAAGCGGCCGAAATGGTAGAACTATTGGTATTGTGGGTAGTTAAATGGGGAAAGAGAGATGAGGGAATATTGGAAATTGAAGCCCCTACCCATATAATGGTTCTTATGGCCGGGATGGCTGGGCTACGGTCACCTATATTATACGGTGCAATGCAATAACACATAAAAATGTTCATTTTAATAACCTGAGTAACAGATTTACAGCATTACTATAATACTAATTTCTTTAATTATATTTACAGTGCATAGGGGGTGGCTGTTGGCCTCGACTGGCATTGCCATTGCAAACAGTCACAACCCCCATAATAAATCGTCGTTAGGTGACGAACAAGTGCAATTTCATATCATATGATTACTATTATACAAACTTGAAACAAACTTCAAAACTAAACCGTTAGGCCTTCAGCAACGCAGGGAAAGGATGTCCACAACACACTAAAGCGCCCACATTAGATTCGCCCGCGTGCCCTTTAAAGTATGCCCTCTCGCCATACAGCGCCCACTTCAGAGGAAGGTAAGACTTTGTTTGACGCCCTTGCCCGCAATAAGACCTTAGATCAGGGTAAAGCGTGACACCATCCTGGGACACCGTAAAATTTAGGATTAAATATTTCAGATTCAGACAGAGGCAAAAACCCGGATTAACCTGTATCTCCTACAGGTGTCAGCTATTGCTGTTCGTTAGTACGCGCAAGTACACTTCGTCACCTTCAAGGCAGAACCCCCTACGTCGATTTTTTTAGATTTTCATGTTTTTGACTTTTTGGGTAATTCGATATCAGCTTTTTCGTCTGGCAGAACCCCGAAGCTTTTCGACCAGCCATTTTTGAGTTATAAGCCAAAGACAGTTCCCCGTAACTTATGCCCACTTCGAGGCAGAACCCCACAAGTCAATAATTGGCTTGCAAAACACCGTAAATTCAAGTATATGAAATTCAGTCCACCTGGCAAAACCCCTTAAATCAGAAATAACAACCAGTAAAACCCCTTAAATCAGAAACAATAACCTGGCAAAACCCCGTAATTTCTCATTTATATACTGGTTTGTATTGCGGCCATGACACAAACATTATTGAGGTAACACAAACATTAATCTGGGATACAAACATTTATCAGGGACACAAACATTAATCAGGGACACACATTAAGTGGTACAAACATTAATAAGGGACAAAAACATTAATTAGGGACACACATTAATCAAGGGCACATACATTTTGTAGTCACCCCTAGCAAACGAATGTCACAGAGAAATCAGCTAATAAGTTGAATTTGCTTTTAAAAGTAAGCAATTCAAACGAAAACGCAGTGGAGGTGTACGTGGACGAGTGTAGTGGTGTTTGGGCGAGTTACGAAGTTAACAAAAGATTTTCCATTTTATTAAAATTCGTTGAAACTTTACTAAAACTAACAACCATGAATTGAATATCCTTGTGACATTTGTCCTGTTCGCTCATTCATTATTATACTATCAGATTAATAATAATATTAACATAATATTAATTATGTTAATAAAATAATATTAACATAATGTCGCCTCCCTTGATGTTAATAAAGTTTGTTAAAGTATAAATAAAATAGAAGAAACAACAAAATAAAAGTTAAAAAATCTTATTATAAACAGTAGCAATACAGCCAGCAGAAATATAATCACTGAAATGGACTCAAGATAAACAATGTGGTAGGTAAATAACCGTAAAAGTATGGTTGGTGGGATCTCTTCAGCGGCGGGATTCAGTTGTGCATACAGAATCTCAGAGTCACACAGTCTTCAATAAAATAGTGTAATTTAGGGTGGCATAATTTTCTAAGGGCATTTTTTTCCTAGGAAAAATTTACAGGGGGGGGGGGGGGGGGCATTTTTTCCTAGGAAAATATGCCCCTCAGAGCACATTTTCCGGGGGGCATATTTTCCACGTAAAACTGGCAACCAGTACAACAGTAGCCTACCGCAGTAGCCTACAGCAGTAGCTACAATGTAAAGCTACTTATATACGGTGCTACGAATCATTATTCAATGTGAAATACTGTATGAGTGTATATATTCTAACATAACTTACCAATGCATGATTCAGGATTGGCCGTTATTGCATTCAGAGAATATCCGTTATTGCATTCACATGTGAATGAACCAAGAGTATTTGTGCAGCTGGCATCAATGTGGCAGTTATGAGTATTGGTATTACATTCATCAATATCTGCAGCATAACATATATTGTTACTAATTAATTAAATATAAAGTGTATTCTGTATACTGTATAGTATATAGCGTACTGCACGTGTGTTTGTCTTTCAAATAACCCTTTTAGGTACCTGTGATGCAATAAATTTATACATATAATGGGCAAGAAGGCTCTTAAACAGTAAGCTTTAGTTAGAGTTTGTTGCCAAATTGCTCCATTTATTTGGATTAATAAACGTTAAAACAATTATTGGTAAGCATTAATAAGACCAAAAGTTGAGATTTTTGAGTGACATTTAGAAACCACCAATTCAATAGTCTCCCACTCGAGGTCTACATGTTTAAACTTTAAATGTTACTACTACACCTTTTCAACATGTATTTCTGAAAACATCACATTGATTTCAGAAAGGTCTATTTGGGTTTCAGTTTTTTTAATTTTGATTTCATAATGTTACAATTTGATTTCAATAAATCTATTTCGATTTCGGTAAATTCAAAGTAGATTTCAGTTCGGTTTTATGAAGTTTCATAAACGTCCCGTTTGAATTTCAGAAAATTATGTTCGATTTCAAATTTCCTTTCGAATTTCCGATTTTTCATTTGAATTTCAGAAAGAAGACAATGGAATACCTACAAAACTGCAATAATGGCAATAACAAACAAATAATTTGCAATTCTATGATGATGAAAATTATCATAGAATGTATGCTATCAAGTATGCTGTCTCCCCTTGTGAATTCTCTCTACATTTCCTGGCTTGGTCTCCTGAGAATCCCTTCAGCTGCGGGGCGAAACCTACCGATCAGCTGGCTGCTTTCAGCTGATCACTGATTGCATGCAACGTCTAGGTCGTGTTGCTTTTTAGTTTTTTACATACTTCGGTACTGACATACCTACCGGTACCAGTAAGGTTTTTTACTTCACGTGATTGATAAATAAATAAATATAATTCGTAATTATTGGTTACTCAAGCTTCTACTTCAATAATGAAAATTATAAGATTCTATAATTCAATTATATTTTTTGAAATCAAAGTAATGTTTTCTGAAATACATGTGGAAAAGGTGTAGACCACTACCTGTGACTTTCAAAGTGAACTGTCAAAATTTTGGTCTTTTTGGACTTAATAAAAAGACCAACACTAGAAGCAGTAGCCTGTTCTAATGAGCTGAAGAGCCGTTGGGCTCCCTCTAGTGATTCTGAGAGTACTCCTAAGTCATCAGCAAAGTCTAGATCAGTTAGGTATGTGGCAGGATTTCTTCGACTTCGGGAGCCAGTAGGAGGAGTTACCAACACCCCATCATCATTATGATGATCTGAGGACATGCTTAAATAGAACATAGACGACCACAATGAATAAGAATGGTGCAAGTGTGTCTCCCTGGAGGTACTCCCCAACTTCGAATGGAGCTGTGTCACCATCAACAGTAGACACAAATGTTGTCGAACCATCGTATACTGATCTGATTGCTCCATCTGCACTTGTAAAGTTTGCCGCTAGAGAGCAAAATATCTTAAGGGGGGGGTACACCATTTTGGTCAAAAATATGTCGAATTTTTTTTTATTATCTATTATAATGCACCATTGAATGGTGTTTCCAAATCTGAAAACCGCTATTTAATAGCTCTTTCAGTTTTTAAGTTATAACAATTTCCATTTAGGGATTCCTATTGAAATTACTATTACTATATATAATGAAAGGTCGATTATCTCAAAATATTTTTTTTATGAAATAGTCAACTTCAAAACCCTACTACTTCTACAATTTTTGAGCAATTAGTCTGAAACTTTCTGTGGGAGTCTACATAGCCACCCTGCATAAAAGTATCAGACAACTTTTCGAAATTATTTGTTAATAAAATTTAATACTATTTATAACAAACCTAAAAATTAGGCATAAATTTGCAGCGCCACCTAGCGGTGCAGAATTATTTTAACAAAATTTCGCCTGATAGTTATGTTGCCCCATCTTTGATCTATCATATAAAAAAACTTTCATGTGATTAGATTCAAAACTGTAAAAGCCTTAGGGTTTTAAGCGCAACCAAGTTTTTTTTGTTGTTAACTAGTATTAACTAATATTAAATAGCTAAAAATAAAAATTTTCTAACCTGTCATGTAGAATAGCATCTTAGGCACCTATATTCCAAATTATAGCCAAAACCAAACAATTTTGAAACGCTGAGAGTGATAAATCGAAGAGTTGTCCGAAAATGGTGTACCCCCCCCTTAAAGTGAAAACAGTATATATTTTCGTTATTAGTTTATAAGGGACATTAGCAGATATATAAAATACTGTATGCTAACATAACTTACCAGTGCATGATACACCATCACCAGAATAGCCGTTATTACATTCACATGTGAATGAACCAACAGTATTTGTGCATCTGGCATCAATGTGGCAGTTATCAGGATTGGTATAACATTCATCAATATCTGCAGCATATTATATATAGTAACTAATTAATTAAATATAAATACGAAAAACCAAAAAAAACCATAAAAAGGGAGATGCAACTCCAATTCAAACTAAACCGTAGATCACTGGAGTTAGACATGGACGAGCTGGACATGACTTGTCTGCCCTGGATCGCTTGGAAATTCGACATCGCAAAATTCAGAAGCGAATAGAAGAATGAAGCGTAGGAGTGATCGAATGAGGAGAGGAATTCATCGAGGATTACTGTAAACGTTTTCCCCAGGTTATTCCTATGCTCAAACCTATGACTCCGATGGAACCGATTATAGTTGTAAAGACAAAGGAGATATTGCCTGTGTGTTGGACTCAAAGTAACAGGTTTGTTATGTTGGAGTCGATTCCGCAACCACGAGCGACTTCATCGCCGATTTTAGCAGGTAAGGTAAGTAGTCCACCTACCATAAGCCGTAGTTTACTTGTAGAAAGAGACGAACCTGCGTTTATGACAATTAAACAGGTAAATAAGCCATTACCAGTTAAACCTTTAACGTGCTGCATGAACCCAGTCATTTATAGACCGACAACGGCTAAACCGGAGCTCTTTATTCGACCTTTAACACATTGTGGAACGAAACGTACAACTTCGCGGAAGGCTTGCAAGCCTACCGAATGACAATGGACTAACTTTGTGGGTAGTACACACAGGTTAGAACAGCACTTATCGAAACATACGACTTCGGGGAAGGCTTGCGAGCCTACCGAACGACAAAGAACCGTGGATTCCGAAGAAAAGCGAATGCGGCCGACGAAATTTACATGCCGCACGTGAATTCGCCAACCACCGTATCCCGACAACAGCGACTCACCCAGTGATTCAGAGTCGATGGAATGGGAAATATTCCATACTGGAGTGGCAGTGGATTATAAACGAGAGGAGAGATCGACAAATCCATACATCGACAATCCTCCATGAGATACGCCCGCTCAGAAACCCACGTTGCAACCGGCCGAGGAGATTATCACTAGACAGCTCGCCGAAATAATGCGACCTATAGCGGACTGACTGGCTCAGATCGAAGAGCGGCTTGAAGCTCCATCATCGGATCGATCACGGACCTGCATGGAATTGGAACGACCTAGACCACATCGACCACCATATAGAGAACCGGAGGCCAGACAAACTCCGAACCATCGAGTAGACGATCCCGTTAAACTTTCCTACCGACGAACAATGCGCGGACGGGAATGACTGGACGCTATTACCGAACAGGGACACGGACAGTTGGACTTAGTCAATGAGATTGCTAAGTTTGAGCCAGACACGGATTACCAGCACAACAACCGCCGAAATTTTCTGGCAACACAAAACACTGGCGTATGCTGGTAGACTACGTAGAGTCCCAGATCGCTATGTGTGCCTTCACCTCAACAGAGAAGTTTAATTACTTGCTCCAAGTTCTATCTGGTGAGCCGAAAAGATTAGCGGAGACCTTCATCGGTGTTCCGAACGCCTTTGAGTTGGCATAAAACTGTTTGTTTTCCATATACGGTGGCAACGTGGCCATGGCTACATCTATTATAGAAGACCTCTGTAGAGGTGGACCTATTTCGAAACCAATCGATCTTCTATGACTCGCGGATGAGATAAAAAACGCTATAGGGACTTTACGGTCCATTGGTCAACTCGAGTACGCCAACGCGCCAACAGTTCTAATTAGGATCATTGGCAGACTCCTCATTGGCTACGCCGAGAATGGCGACTAAAACACCAGTGTGAAGAGGTTGGCGGGCTACTGAAACTCACCGATGTTTACCAGTTGATCTCACGTCGCGGGAGGCCGTGGTTGAGACCATGTCTAACTATACGGCCCATCACATAGCGGCAGAAGGAATAGCTATTGTTGCACCGAATCGGACCAAGCAACTTCCGACGAACACGAAAGCCGTGACCTATGCCACCCCAACGGTCACTTCCAAGGTTCTGACGCCTATCGCCACCAAACAGCCACGTCAACAGTTGCTGGCAGATTTTGTGGGATGCCCATACTGCGAGCGGAACGGCGGAAGATATAGCAGACACAAGCTACGTACGTGGATGTCGCGCTTTTAAAGATTTAGGAGTTGAGGAAAGATGACTCCAGATTCGCCCATTGGATTCTTGTTGGAGATTACCATGCCTGGACACATCCAGAAGGACTGCCCAAAAGATGACACATGTCCTCTGTGCAGACGTAACCATGACGCGTTACTCCACACAACCAGTCACACTCCAACTAAGCACTTTCGACAAGAGTATCCCAATAAAGCGGCTAGATGCGACGCGCTTTATAAAGAGCGCGCACCGCGCGAAATCCGTACTTTCTACACCGATTGTATAGATCAATCAGGATCATCGGATGGGGAAGAGGAGGAAGATGACACCTTTTATGTGCATGCAGGAGAAGAACAACCATATATAACACTCCTTACATACAACCAGTTGAAAGGGTTTAGCGTGATACCAATTAAGATCACAGGAACCCGAGGGAGCAAGCGTATATACGCTATCTTGGAATATGCGTCGTCACATCGTTACGTCCACGAACAAGTAGCCGACATAGTTACAGACATGAGCCAAGGTAAGACTGCTCAGTATATGGTTAGTAGTATGCATGGTAAAAGGGCAATACCTGTGACTAGAGTAAAATTAACCTTAGATACTCTTCTTTCCAAAGCGGAACACAGCAAGAAGGAATGCTCACTACTTCCGGTAAGGAACTTGACCTTTGCGGCCACAAAGGACTTTAGTAACCAGCTCGGTCCTGTGCCAGAGCAATTCCTGGAAGACCGTAAGTATTTCCGACATCTTGGAATACTGGAATGTCCTGTTAATTATCGCTCAATTGTGATGTTAATTTGGAAGGGCCAGTTTAACTTGCATCAAGTATGGGAGACATGCCCATCTGTGATAACAGCGGGCAACCCTTACGCATGTAGAACTCCCATAGGTTGGTATACTAGAGCGCCTGTGCGTTTACTAGAGGTAAGTGATCAGGAGGACTACATCTTGCGCAGGTGTAGTTTACTGACTACCACGATAGCTAATTCTCCTTCACACTCCTGTGGTCCAATTGTACGACAGACTTACGTCGCTACCGACACTGACGTAACAGATCTGGACGAGACCACACGGACCTCTAACATACAGCTACTTGCAGCGAAACAGGTTGTATCGACCACCGAAGACCAAAGGGTTGTTGCTGTGGATGACTCGATGAACGAGGATTTTGGAAGGCTTGGGAGCCTACCGACAAATCTGAAGGTCATTGACCCTATTCACCAAGCTTTAACACCGGTCGCTGATCTTGGAAGGCTTGCGAGTCTACCGACAGATCAAAACGTTTCGATGCTGACTAGTGACACCGGAAGGCTTGCGAGCCTACCAGCCACATTGACACTAGCCACCGCAGCGGACAATGATGTAGAAAAGGACTGTGGCGCAGTGCAAGCCGCACTTGACCGACTGCTGACTGAGAAGACCATTAAGTGGTTGGAATAGGACTCAGCAGAACCCGGTAATTACGAGACCGCTATGTCAGAACAGGAAAAACAGTCATTAAAGATTATGAAGGATACCATTCACCAGATCGCGAATGGCCACTACGAAGTTGGAATATTGTGGTGCTATGGACAACCTAAGCTCGTTAACAACTACCCACTTGCTTTGAGACGACTCAAGTCGATACGGCAGTGGCTAGCGGCTGTTGCGTGATGAGACAGCCCATATGCAATACAACGCAGAACTTCAGATGTATCTCCAAAAGGGATACGCCATTAGGATGACAAACCCTGAGGTAACCACAGACCAAACATATTATCTGCCATATCATTTTGTTCGACACCCAGACAAACCTGGCAAGGTGAGTGTGGTCAACGACTGCGCCGCACTTTACCAAGGGATGTCTATGAATAGCGAATTGATGGACGGGCCGAATATGAACAATTACCTAATGCGTTTCAGATGGGTGATCCAGCTCGTGTATCGCTCCGTGCTCCCCGCGGCTGCAATCGAACGACCGCGTCCTCGACCGTCGCTGCCCCCGCGGTGGCACCCGCAGGAGCACGTCTGTCGTCTGAATCGGAATGCTGCGGGCTCCCCCCATCAGGGCTCGGTGTCCTCGGCCGAACTGGGTGTTGCCCTGTTGTAGTTGGCAGTACCAGTCCAGTGCGCAAGTTCACCGCTGAACCGACGCGCTCTGGAACCGTGGATGTTTGGTTGGTATCAGGTACATTGACTGACTCCGGTAAAACCGCCGAGTCAGAACATACCTCGGGTTGCGGGTCTCCTCCAATGGCCCCCTGGGAGCCGGGTTGATCCACGTGGGATGAGTCTGACCATCCCTCGAACTGGCTGTCTGCTGAGCCGGTTGGAGTCCCGTCTAAGTGGGACGAATGTTCAGGGCCTACCGTACTGGCTGTGCCCCGCCGGGTTTCTCCTGGGATACCGGTACTCATTATCGCTGCGGGACAGCGTAGCTAGCGTAGGTACTTAGCGCGGCGGCGTTGGGCAGGGTACCGCACCGGTGACCGGTATGCTGGCTGTAAGCTGTTGTAATTGCTGACCGCGTACTGCCGTAGGGCTAGGCAACAGTTCGTAGGCCTACCCTACTACAACGACAACGTTTTTTACCATAATTACCGGTGACCGGACTGGTACGCACTTACAGTTCTGTCGTTGATCGCTCCTTTTACTTTTACCTAGCTGGGTGCCTAGAGATGTTGAAGAAGCAGTTTTTAGCAGCCCTATCCGGACAATGCTTCTACTTTTATTCCCCACTGCTGGCTGATGAACCTGTGAGCCGCTAATAACGCGTAGCTCCCGCCCTTCCCGAACCCATGATAATAAAGTTGAATAGATCTTAGAATGATGTTGTTATGCATAAGTGAGTTTTATTGGCCGGTCTGTGAGTGACTGATGTTGAATGTCTGAAAAGGCAGAAACTACGGTAGAAGCAATGGCACGCTGTCAGGTACACTGCAGAAGGAATAATGCAGAGGTTGAGAAACGCCCTGCCTTATAGGTTCTGGCGGTAGAACCGTTAGCGAATGGGAGACAACAGCCACTCACAGAGCGCGGTATGATACACACCTATAAATAGCACCCAATCATGACACAGTAATACCATGGCTACGCTACACCTACTGTAAGGGCCGGTGGCAATGCTGTAATAGGTGAAGCGGCCGAAATGGTAGAACTATTGGTATTGTGGGTAGTTAAATGGGGAAAGAGAGATGAGGGAATATTGGAAATTGAAGCCCCTACCCATATAATGGTTCTTATGGCCGGGATGGCTGGGCTACGGTCACATATATTATACGGTGCAATGCAATAACACATAAAAATGTTCATTTTAATAACCTGAGTAACAGATTTACAGCATTACTATAATACTAATTTCTTTAATTATATTTATAGTGCATAGGGGGTGGCTGTTGGCCTCGACTGGCATTGCCATTGCAAACAGTCACAACCCCCATAATAAATCGTCGTTAGGTGACGAACAAGTGCAATTTCATATCATATGATTACTATTATACAAACTTGAAACAAACTTCAAAACTAAACCGTTAGGCCTTCAGCAACGCAGGGAAAGGATGTCCACAACACACTAAAGCGCCCACATTAGATTCGCCCGCGTGCCCTTTAAAGTATGCCCTCTCGCCATACAGCGCCCACTTCAGAGGAAGGTAAGACTTTGTTTGACGCCCTTGCCCGCAATAAGACCTTAGATCAGGGTAAAGCGTGACACCATCCTGGGACACCGTAAAATTTAGGATTAAATATTTCAGATTCAGACAGAGGCAAAAACCCGGATTAACCTGTATCTCCTACAGGTGTCAGCTATTGCTGTTCGTTAGTACGCGCAAGTACACTTCGTCACCTTCAAGGCAGAACCCCCTACGTCGATTTTTTTAGATTTTCATGTTTTTGACTTTTTGGGTAATTCGATATCAGCTTTTTCGTCTGGCAGAACCCCGAAGCTTTTCGACCAGCCATTTTTGAGTTATAAGCCAAAGACAGTTCCCCGTAACTTATGCCCACTTCGAGGCAGAACCCCACAAGTCAATAATTGGCTTGCAAAACACCGTAAATTCAAGTATATGAAATTCAGTCCACCTGGCAAAACCCCTTAAATCAGAAATAACAACCAGTAAAACCCCTTAAATCAGAAACAATAACCTGGCAAAACCCCGTAATTTCTCATTTATATACTGGTTTGTATTGCGGCCATGACACAAACATTATTGAGGTAACACAAACATTAATCTGGGATACAAACATTTATCAGGGACACAAACATTAATCAGGGACACACATTAAGTGGTACAAACATTAATAAGGGACAAAAACATTAATTAGGGACACACATTAATCAAGGGCACATACATTTTGTAGTCACCCCTAGCAAACGAATGTCACAGAGAAATCAGCTAATAAGTTGAATTTGCTTTTAAAAGTAAGCAATTCAAACGAAAACGCAGTGGAGGTGTACGTGGACGAGTGTAGTGGTGTTTGGGCGAGTTACGAAGTTAACAAAAGATTTTCCATTATATTAAAATTCGTTGAAACTTTACTAAAACTAACAACCATGAATTGAATATCCTTGTGACATTTGTCCTGTTCGCTCATTCATTATTATACTATCAGATTAATAATAATATTAACATAATATTAATTATGTTAATAAAATAATATTAACATAATGTCGCCTCCCTTGATGTTAATAAAGTTTGTTAAAGTATAAATAAAATAGAAGAAACAACAAAATAAAAGTTAAAAAATCTTATTATAAACAGTAGCAATACAGCCAGCAGAAATATAATCACTGAAATGGACTCAAGATAAACAATGTGGTAGGTAAATAACCGTAAAAGTATGGTTGGTGGGATCTCTTCAGCGGCGGGATTCAGTTGTGCATACATAATCTCAGAGTCACACAGTCTTCAATAAAATAGTGTAATTTAGGGTGGCATAATTTTCTAAGGGCATTTTTTTCCTAGGAAAAATTTACAGGGGGGGGGGGGGGGGCATTTTTTCCTAGGAAAATATGCCCCTCAGAGCACATTTTCCGGGGGGCATATTTTCCACGTAAAACTGGCAACCAGTACAACAGTAGCCTACCGCAGTAGCCTACAGCAGTAGCTACAATGTAAAGCTACTTATATACGGTGCTACGAATCATTATTCAATGTGAAATACTGTATGAGTGTATATATTCTAACATAACTTACCAATGCATGATTCAGGATTGGCCGTTATTGCATTCAGAGAATATCCGTTATTGCATTCACATGTGAATGAACCAAGAGTATTTGTGCAGCTGGCATCAATGTGGCAGTTATGAGTATTGGTATTACATTCATCAATATCTGCAGCATAACATATATTGTTACTAATTAATTAAATATAAAGTGTATTCTGTATACTGTATAGTATATAGCGTACTGCACGTGTGTTTGTCTTTCAAATAACCCTTTTAGGTACCTGTGATGCAATAAATTTATACATATAATGGGCAAGAAGGCTCTTAAACAGTAAGCTTTAGTTAGAGTTTGTTGCCAAATTGCTCCATTTATTTGGATTAATAAACGTTAAAACAATTATTGGTAAGCATTAATAAGACCAAAAGTTGAGATTTTTGAGTGACATTTAGAAACCACCAATTCAATAGTCTCCCACTCGAGGTCTACATGTTTAAACTTTAAATGTTACTACTACACCTTTTCAACATGTATTTCTGAAAACATCACATTGATTTCAGAAAGGTCTATTTGGGTTTCAGTTTTTTTAATTTTGATTTCATAATGTTACAATTTGATTTCAATAAATCTATTTCGATTTCGGTAAATTCAAAGTAGATTTCAGTTCGGTTTTATGAAGTTTCATAAACGTCCCGTTTGAATTTCAGAAAATTATGTTCGATTTCAAATTTCCTTTCGAATTTCCGATTTTTCATTTGAATTTCAGAAAGAAGACAATGGAATACCTACAAAACTGCAATAATGGCAATAACAAACAAATAATTTGCAATTCTATGATGATGAAAATTATCATAGAATGTATGCTATCAAGTATGCTGTCTCCCCTTGTGAATTCTCTCTACATTTCCTGGCTTGGTCTCCTGAGAATCCCTTCAGCTGCGGGGCGAAACCTACCGATCAGCTGGCTGCTTTCAGCTGATCACTGATTGCATGCAACGTCTAGGTCGTGTTGCTTTTTAGTTTTTTACATACTTCGGTACTGACATACCTACCGGTACCAGTAAGGTTTTTTACTTCACGTGATTGATAAATAAATAAATATAATTCGTAATTATTGGTTACTCAAGCTTCTACTTCAATAATGAAAATTATAAGATTCTATAATTCAATTATATTTTTTGAAATCAAAGTAATGTTTTCTGAAATACATGTGGAAAAGGTGTAGACCACTACCTGTGACTTTCAAAGTGAACTGTCAAAATTTTGGTCTTTTTGGACTTAATAAAAAGACCAACACTAGAAGCAGTAGCCTGTTCTAATGAGCTGAAGAGCCGTTGGGCTCCCTCTAGTGATTCTGAGAGTACTCCTAAGTCATCAGCAAAGTCTAGATCAGTTAGGTACGTGGCAGGATTTCTTCGACTTCGGGAGCCAGTAGGTGGAGTTACCAACACCCCATCATCATTATGATGATCTGAGGACATGCTTAAATAGAACATAGACGACCACAATGAATAAGAATGGTGCAAGTGTGTCTCCCTGGAGGTACTCCCCAACTTCGAATGGAGCTGTGTCACCATCAACAGTAGACACAAATGTTGTCGAACCATCGTATACTGATCTGATTGCTCCATCTGCACTTGTAAAGTTTGCCGCTAGAGAGCAAA
>JAUCBJ010004654.1:0-46354 GCA_032718475.1 Nemertoderma westbladi
ACTTGATGACACTTTGGTTTGACCCCTCCCCCCCCCCCCCCCCCTATGCTGACGCGTCAGCTTTAATATAATGCGATAAAAAGAATTACAATGTCGTAAGGCAGTACTTCTCAGGATTAATTACTTCTTGATTCTTTTGAAAGTCTGAGCAATTCATAATTGATAAAACTTGATTAAACACAAATGTAATTAACAAATTAAATAAATAACAAAATAGCAGGAGGCTACATTTGGATTTCGTCATTTTTGACACCATGGGTCTTCTAGTGTTAAACATACAAGAAAACGTTTTGTACCTACACTTAAAACTCAATTGCCTTAAATTTATTAAAGTTGTTACAATTTAATTGTAACAACTTTAATAAATTTAAGTCAAATATTAGGTTATTAATTAAGTTTTATTCACTACAGTCCATCTCGACAATTTTGTAATGTTAGGTAGAAGGTACATATTGCTTATGTACTGTACCAACAGATGGCACTACTAAAATATGTTGGGTGCATACTGACAAACTCATCTTGCTTTATTTGACACCAGAGTTTATACTGAGAAAAAAGAACCAAAAAGGAAAGAAAGGTATGAAAAGCACATTTTATAAAAAATCAGCTGACACCTTGGCTATACCCCTCTCCCCCCCTGATGACACTTTAATGACACCCCTCATTGACCCCTCCCTCCCCCCCCTCGGTGCGTCAGCTGATTTGTGAACGGCCCCTAACCGGGATTGAAATATAATGTATTATGGTTGGGGTACTAGAACTAAGTACACCCAGCCTCCGCAGCAGCAGACATAACCCCAGTTTCTGCTACCGATCGCATTTGCTGGCCAGTCTTATGTCTGTGGGAGCCTCTTAGGCACATTAGGGCAGATTTAACCAGCACATTAGATTGACCAATGTAGAATATGGGGATTCCTGCTTAACTGATAAGGATAACAACAGCGCAATCATGTTCACAAAAGCATGTGTGCACCTACTCATCCCCCCAGGTTGTGGCCATCACAAACGGTCAAAATCCGGCATGTTCAATTGAGTTGACTCGTTCTCTATACCTCCTGCGTTTCTCCCCTTCATGCGTGGAGTATGCTGAACTTATCGACTGTGGGTTGGACACACAGAGGGGTCGATCATAATCTGCTCGAAAGTTCCACCCCAAACTCCACTCACTGCTATATCCAGCCAGGAATCTAACTCCCTGGATGTGCTATGCAGCCTAAACTGCTCATCATCGACTCGCTGTAGGTGGGGTTCTGTTTCGATGCTATGTGTGACTTCTGACAACAACTCTGCTAGGCAATCTCTTATGGCATTATGGTGAATACGTAGAAACCCTCTGTATGGGCAGTGAAGACAGTGTGAAACGGTAAATACTGAACCACAAACACAAGTCGCAGGTAGCCTCTCTGGAATCCAGCCATACTTCAAACAAAGGCTGTCATGGAATGCAGTTTTGTGTAGGGACATGCCTGGTTTAGAGATAGGCAAAGCATTTAGCCATGCTGAGGCTCTTTTCTCTTTAGCCAGGTTCCCGCAGTATTGTTTCTCTCTATCCAGGTTATTGTGCAATGTTTCACGTTGATCGAGCTCCTTCTTTATCGCGAGCTGGGAATCCCGTGGGAGTATGTCCTGTTCTGGTTCCATTGATTGGAAGGGCGCACACAACTCAACTGAGCATTTATAACTACCAATTAGATTTGTCGGCTGTGATATCGCTAAGCCTCCCTCTCTGACTGGGAGGGATAAAAGGTCCTACTCTAATTCGCCTGGAGGGGATCTCCCAGTTATGGTTGGAAGTAGTCTACTGGTAACTAATTTCTCATAAGTATCCAGGGCATCCACAAAGCCTGGAGTTGTTCTCGCTAGATATTCCAACTTTGGCTGCAAGCCAAATTTCATGCAGCTATAAGCTGGATGAGGAGCATTCACTGCAAAACCGATTAGCCGATTCAGCTGCTCAGTTATATCCAAAACATGCCTGCTGATATATTCCCCACAGGCCGCATCGCTACCAATGACAGAACCTAGGACCCGGTGTCCGTCAGTTATTTGTACACCTGTTCCTCCGAATAATAATATAGCCTCACCCCGGTGTTCCTCTTTAACTATGAGATATGACTTCACAGCGTTGGGGAAGTAACCATACCCTGGACCAATGCAACAGATTCGATCCCAAAACTCCCGTAAGTGTGGTAGATGCCCTGTGAGGTTGTTATCATTGGCATACCACTTCTGTAGTGTCTTGGCGGCTGAACTGGAGCTGAAACCCGGTTAACATCAACTGAACCAGAGTTGATGTTGGGCCCCCCTGGGCTTTGGGTCGCTACAGCCTCTTGGTTTATTTCTTGATTGGTTGAGGTTTCTTCATCAACCGCTAATTTCTTTATCATCCGTAGTGTACCAATAGTATACATCACCACTGCTATTGGGTCGCCTTGTGTCGACCCCTCCTCTAACCACACAACATCATTGTCAACATACATCGGTACTGGTTCACGATATGTATTAGTGAGAACAACCGATAATGCAGGTCAGATAACTGGTGAGTTCAATAGGGTCTGGCGTCTGTTTAAAGCATTGGAAGCATCCAGTAGTAGAATGCCTTCGCATTCTGTCTCAGAGTAAAACTCTCTCAGTGAGTGTACTGCATGCTCAATGCCAGGTATTTGGCCGAGACATAACTGAACATTTCCAACAAGTTACTCCAGATCAGGCCTTACACATCTCATTATGACCTTCCCCACAATACGCCATAGGACTTCCCCAACTCTGATCGGTCTAACACCCAGCTTCTTGTCTAGTGGTACCAGCCGACCAGCAACAAAAGCTACTAGACTATTTGGGTCCAGGTATTCGACAGCCAAACACTTTGCTATACCTGCAACAGTGCTTCGTAAATCAAAAGAAGTCCTTCCGTCGTAGTGATCCATAGTGATGTATCCTACCTTATTCCCCTTAGAAACATTGCATTGAAATGAGAAACAGTTTGATAATAATTTACATTGGCTGAAGTGGAATGGTTGTATATATCAATTTAAGAATGATTTTCGCGGGATCTCACAAGACTTTTAAAATTCAGCTGCTTCCAGAATTTTGAAAACCCACTATTTTTCAAGAATTTTTATGCAATATTTAAATTTGCATATGCAAGACGTTACTGCAAGTTCTCAATAACACCAGATTTGGAAAGGCCTTGTTCAGTAGACCATTAATTCCATCAATTTAGACCATTCAATTCGAACCATATCCTAATGAAATTTTGCTTGTTTTTCAGAAATTAAGAATAAAATTTTTTTTTAAAAATTACTGGCATTTTTATTAAATTTGGCAGTGTGTAGTGAGGACAACGGTGATTAAAAAATTTTTTTTCATGTTTTGAAATATTGGCTAAAAGATGGGACAGGTTTCATTCGATTCTTGCAATGTCATTTTTTTGGCCAATTTGGCCACCTCTGGCCCACAGTAGTGAGGAACAACTATGGAATAGCCGAGCTTATTCCAGTCTCCGAACTTCCATCCCTATCCTTAAGAAGGATAGAATAATTCGCCTTCATTGCCAGTGACAAACTTCCAGTAAAACAAAACAAACTTCATACTCCCGGATACATAGTACATTTTACCAGCTGCAGACTCGAACAATGCCCACGTTTCTCCAAAGGTAGGATTTCACAACCACGCATTGCAATTCGTAGAATCCTCTATTGCATATATTGTGTGTGTAGAATCCTCTATTTCATATATTGTGTGTGATCAGGACACAACATCTGGGTATGTCCGACGCTTTCTGCAGTCTGTGATTCCTGCTGCTTTCGTGGTCATTTGCAAGGGGCTAGTTGCCATATCAAATGTCCATCCAAGGACAAACTAGCCACCAGAAACTTAGTCATGTTTGAAATGTTTGCTAACTCGTACCTCAAGACAAGGGCTCAATACAACACGGGTAATGTACTTTGATTGTACTTTAATTGTACTTTTAATTCCTGATGACCGATCTTGAAAGGGATTGGAAAGGGTGGACGGACACGCAAGTGTCTACTAACGACAAGAGTGGTCTTCGGTGAACAGTTGTAACTACGAGCTTGGAAAGAACTCAGAAAGCTTTGGTATCAGTTGACCCTCACCCAACATGACTGACACTGGTAATGTCACAAATCCGTACCCGTGGATATAATTTTTTTGCTCGAAAACAGGTCTCTCTGGGAAAAGACTCTTGTCTTTTTTTTCACAATTCAGTTACTAGTCAGTCTCCATGGGAAAACACTCTAATATTTTCGGGAACCAAGGTTTCAGAGACGGCTTTTCTAACCAAAACAATAAACGATGTTGTTACCAATTGAGGAAAAGGAGCAGGTTACAGAGGCAGCCTTTTCTATCCAAAACAATAAACAATATTGTTAACATGTAATGTAATGGTTGAATTAGACTGGTATTATCTGTCATTGCCTGGGTTTGTTGGTACAATTTCTTTCTTTTTCTAGTTAACCTGTAGGTGAAGAAAGACACACTTTCGCAAATTCATTAGTACAACTTCACTTGTATCAGTTTCAGATGAGATCACCTCTGTATCCTTATCCTGACTTATTTTCTAGAACATTTTCTAGAACAGAAATAAAACATGCTAGAATCAATTTATAATGTATTTCCAAGTATAAAATTTGCATTAGAAAAAATGAAAAAGAGTGGGATATATTTGCATATGCGCTGGTTGATGGGTATTCCACCATCCTGTTTCGTTTTCCATCATGCTTGTCTTCTTCACCTATAGACATCCCTTTCTATGTGGTGGATTTTCATTTTAATATTTAATTATTTAATTACAATATATGTTATGCTGCAGATATTGATGAATGTATTATCAATACTCATAACTGCCACATTGATGCCAGCTGCACAAATACTATTGGTTCATTCACATGTGCATGCAATAATGGATATTCTGGTGACGGTGAATCATGCACAGGTAAGTTATTTTAGCATACAATATTTCATATTGAATAATTATATGTGGTAATGGCCCTTATAAAGAAATAACGAAATGAGATAACGTTTCCACTTCAAGACATTTTGCCCTATAGCGCAAACTTTAGAAGCGCAGATGGACACAGCCTGTGTTCTTGAACTTTTATGCCAAGCAATTTGCAGGTTAATTTATACGGATTAAAATCAAGGAGACGGTGGAAGATTTTTAATTTCAGACATTTCCCCATCTAGTGGCAGACTGGAGAACCGCTGATGGATCACCTTCCTCTCAAAGACACATAATTTTAAATTCGATCGAGCGAACCTGGAACTCGAAGTAGTTTTTATCCCCGGTTGTGATTTCAATTCCGAGATTACATTTCATGTCTTCTCCTCAGGTGTTTATAAGGGTCGGATAAATATTATGAACCGTCAATAAACCCTAAATGATATTTATGTCTCGGCCATGACTGACTTGGGATTTATTCTGTCGTTATCGTACTTTCTATCTCCCAATAACCAACTTTTGTACTGGTCTCAACTCGAGGTAATTGCTTGTGTTTGTTGATATGTTCATACTGCCAACCAATATCTACGGACACGCAAACAATATGTAGATGAAGCTATCGCAATCTTGGCTGAATCAAAACCAAATCCGGAAATAAAGGAGAAGAAAGATGAAAAGACGATGAAACAATTAGAATTTCTTTCCCTTCAGTTACCATGTTTCAACGAATTTTCAAATTTCCGAATGGCTTTTAGCAGATCTGGTTATCTTGCCCAGTGAGCGAAAAATCCGAGATCTCAAGAGTAGAGTGTCCAGTGACTTAATTGTAAAATCCTTGTTAAACAATACAGGAAATTCCTTACAGAACTTTGTCTCCGTTATAGTAGATGAAATCAAGATTAAACCATGGTTTATCTACCAGGGACATAGCGTTTTTGGTTATGCTGAAAACAATCCTGGGTGTTTAGCTACATCTATAGTTTGTATTATGCTCAAACTACTCCATGGTGGTCGATCTGCCATGGTTTCTATGTCTCCAGTCTGTAATTTGATGCCAGAATTTCAAATGGATAAGATCAAGGAAGTTCTACAATTAATTAAACAGCATGTAGGGTTTTCTTTGGTCATTATGTCGGACAATCTGCATGTAAATCAGAAATTTTTTGCTTCATTTTCTTGTTTCTGTTCGGATGGATAGTCCTGTCCTTGGTTCTGTCCTTGGATAGTTCCACACCCCATTGAGACTGATAAACCATGTTATTAATGATGTTGTTCATATTTGGCAATGTATTCGAAATAATTGGTTTACTGAACTAACGAAACAACGTAATGTTAAATGGTAATACTGGTTGTTGGAGTGACATTGTAAAACGTTACAACAAGGAAAAGTCATCCATTTTGAAGATGACAGAACTAACAAATGCAGCGGTCCATCCAACTCGTATTCAACACCAGAATGTTAAACTGGTTGCCAAGATATTTTTGGACAAAACAGTAGCGGCTCTAAGAAGTTCCGATGACAACTGTGATGGGACTGTTTATATAGTCGAATTGTTCCTCTATTGGTGGAAAGTTGTAAATGTCCAGAGTTATGGCGAGTCAAAGCAATTCTGTGATCCATATCGGCAGGCCATAACTGGTCCAATTTGTGACACCATTGTTCACTTAGAAGAGTTTGCAAAACTTTTCGAAAATATCGTTCCAGCTATAGGAAAAAAAAGTATTCAAACTCTTACTCAGGATACTCGGTTAGCGCTTATCCGATCTACTCGAGGACTCAGTGCACTGTCTATATGCCTTATTAAGAATGGCTTCAATTACGTGCTAACAGGTAAACTAGAAGCCGATCTGATTGAAGGTGAAATTAGTATTTTCCGAGGTTCATCTGGTTGAAATTTTTATCTTAGCCACAAATACGTTGCTTCTGGATTCCACAGTCGAGGTTTACAAACGTTAGCTAAGATGGATAACGTACCTCACAGTGAACATCCCCGAAGTTGTCCTAGTTGTGAATCAAAACTGACTAAAGAAATATTATTATCAGTTGATTCAGTGTGGGAGCGTGTTGAAAAGGCTTCACAGGAGACTTTCACTAGTTGCGTCTATGTTGCTGGATACCTCAGTAGAAGAGTTCCCGAATTAGACAACAGTTCCGGTTCTGTCCCTGCAAACACAGAGTTTGTGGAACATCTTTCGAGAAACAGCCACCTACTCCCTTCTGTTGATATCGCCTTTTGTGTTACAGCCTGTTCCATTTGCTTAGATGATATTGATCCTGGAGTGATAATGTGTTATAAGCAGGTAGTTTCCATAACATCGGTTATTGCTTCTACTTATAATATTACAGTCACGAATAAAGCGTGTTCTATTTTAGCGAATATGCTACTGAATGGGATGCAGAAACGTAGTTCAGATTTCTGTGAATGGGTAGTCGAAGAGGGGGTGAAAATAAAAGAGAAACTATAAAGCGTCAACGAATCACCAACACCATTTAGTCAACAACACTTTGGAGAGAATATTATGAACATATTTATCTACAGGGGAGTCAATCAGGCATTACTATGTATAAGCAAAAATTGATTTTTTTATGTAATTTATAATACTATGGAATATTTTAGTATTAATTAAAAAATAAAAATTTAAAGTTTTATTTTAATGTTTATTTAATGTTGATTAAAAATATTAATTAAAATTTGTTAGAATCAATTACGTGGGAATTGTTTCTACATAAAGCTAAAGCCACTATGGTGCAAAACAACCTAAAACAATCTAAAAACAACTCAAACGTGTTCTAGAATATAAAAATGCTGTCATTACATGCTAGAATAAAAATGTTAATAGTTTTACATGCACGAAAAAAATCTACAAATTAATTAATGAAGAGCCATTTTCAGGGCCATTGTTTTGTTTTTACTTTGTGGGGGAATGGGGGGGGGGGGGGGGGGGGTAGATATGGGAGGAATTGATGGTCTCCCCTATACTGTATATCTATAATATAACTTAGCTGATTGGAACAAGTACACCCGGTATGTCAATATTATACATATACTCCAGTCCCTGGCTTTAGACCCCGTAGGAATTTTGGGGTGGACGGGGTTTCTCACCGAATCCTAGTTGGACATACATATATGGGTGAAAAAAACTTGGGTAGACTTTCTGGTTCCTGGGCGTAAGTTTTTTATAGCCATTTGTTTTGTGCGTCCGTGAGCTGTTCACAATTTCAAAAATTGTGGCGATTTGAGTATTTACTATGACAGTTTACTATGACAACGTAACATAATAATACACTTTAAAAATTGTGGTGAAAGTGGTAAAACATACCAGCGAATTTTTGCGTTATACGCCACATAATATACAGTACCTGTTTTTTAATACATTGTGAAAAGATCCAATTATTTCATGTAATAATGTTACCTATACATATTTTATATGCTGTGCAAGTAAATACATTGTGTTCTAGAATACTAGCTACTAATTTATAGCTATTAATAAAATTTGTTACATCATTTTAAGTATTTATTTTTAACATCATTTTAAGTATTTATTTTAAACATAAATCATTAATTTAACATAAAAACAGAAAGCAAAAGTCCCGAAGTCACCAATAATGTTCGTTAAATGGTATTTTCCGAACTTCAGGGTCCCCATAAACATAACCATGTAGGCTAATTATTTCTGTTACTGCACATCTTTCGCTATATTTTTCAATAAGAAATATCACAGAATTGTTCTAGAACAATTTACAAACACATTATATTAAAGCAAATATATGTTATTAAAAAATCATTAAAAAATCATATGTGGCATATAATGCAAAAGTACCAGTAGCTAACAAAACTGTGTTAGCTACAGTTTCATATTGTTTGATACGGGTATATATATTTTATACGTAAGAAGGCCCTTCTTATTTTATTTATAATGTAGAAAGAAGGTGTTAAAAGTACAGTACATATAATAAATAATATAATTATTTATCTTGTTTCGCAAATCAATCGCAAAGGTCAGTTGATATCGCTAAGGAAAGAGGAATGGAAATGGAAGAGATCCTTAGTTTCGATATCACACCATCGTCTTTGATTGATAGTCATGGTGCTACAACTAAGCCAATGAAATCCAGTTTAATTTCTGAGTTAATGAGAATGATGGAAAGTGTAGACATGAATTTTGAAAAAGACACCGCACTAAAGACATGTCTTGTTGTTGATGTTATGAATCAACTTCGCAGAATACCACTAAAGGGAAAGGGAACATTTCGTGAAATTTTCGAAGCGTTCAACCGTATTGTGAAGAGTGTCTGCATATTTAATCGAGTTGATTACGTTTTTGACAGTTATCTACCATCATCGATCAAAAATGCAGAGAGAGAAAGACGATCTTCAGTTCAACAACTACCACTCACCTCCATTACTTCTGATGTGATGATTCCAGTTCAGATAGATAGGTTTTGGGCATCAGGAGAAAATAAAGTATTGTTACAAGATGCGCTTAAAGGATTCATATTGGGTGTGTTGGAAAACCAACCGTGGGCACTATCTTAAGTGGTGTAGTTTGCGAAGATGAATCTATACCTGGAGTAATTCTAAAAGCGAACAGTGGAGGAGCGATCGAGGGTCTGGTGAAGTTCAACATTGAAGAAGCAGACCTGCGTCTCATTCCGCATATTTTGAACGCGGTTAAAGATGGATCTGAAAGAATCATCGTGCTCTCAAATGATACCGATGTGTTGGTGCTGCTCATCCATTTCTACAACACTTTTCACGAGAATGGTTTGTCAGAGTTATGGATGAGAAAAACGTCAACAGAACTTATCCCAATTCATCGACTTGTGGAACAGATCGGTCCTATTAGTGAGGCTATACTTGCATGTCATTACCTCACTGGATCTGATGTTACTAGCAAAATAGGCACCGAAAGGGCAGCCCTAAAGGTGCACCCAGAACTCTATTTAAAGAACTTCGGGCGATGTTTCCCACCTAATAAAGAATCATTCAAACATGCAGAGCAATATTTGGTTAAGGTCATAAAGCCACGATCGACTAGTAAAACGTTTGACAGTCTTCGATCCGAAATCGTTAGACAAGAAGGTGCTCCAAACTTATTAAACCTTCCTTGTTCAAGTCATTCATTGCAGGGTCATTTGTTGCGCGCCTTCTACAATGTTTATTTGTGTACATCCATCAGTATTAAATAGTAACTCGCCCAACCTAGAACCAACAGATTATGGATGGTCTATTAATGAGAATGACTCATCAATCATGCCCGATCCTTGGAATAATGAACTACCTAAATGGGCGACGGTTACTTGCTTCTGCAAGAAGTGCAATACTATGCGATGCAGATGCCGGAAAGATATCGTTTCTTGCACATCATTTTGCAAATGCAATTTTGAAATGGAGTGCGAAAATATTCCATAATAAGAACATTTTATAATTCATAGCATTTAATTAACATTATATAACATTTCATAATAAATTCACTCAGTGATCATATCAATATAACTATTTTACTGTGCCCTCGTTTCTTTATAACTCGCTTCGATTGGTTTATGATGAATTGGAGTAAAACCGTTATATTTGGTTAACTCTGGTAACAACAGCTAAATAATAATTATCATTTGTACTCTTGATTTGGAAAAGTGATGAGGACACAGATGAATATTTGTATATTTATGACGTCATAAAATGACGTCATAAAAAACTTAGGCCCAGGAACCTAAAAGTCTACCCAATTTTTTTTTCTTCATTTTTGGACCCCAAACCCAGTTCAAGTGAGAAACGGCGTCCACCTCGAAATTCCTACGGGACTTAAGGCCAGGGACTGGATTAATATACATTGATTCAAAAATAATTAACATCCTGTAATTAATTAGTTAGTAATTCACCGGAGTTTCTGCGCTCAATCGCGATTGAAAATTCACGTTATGGTGATATCTACTTCATTGAGCTCCTTTTTCGATGATTTTGAATGAATTTAATTAACTTGCATGTCGGACACCGCTAGCAGTATCCGAATTTCAGTTCTGCCAGTCCTGTAGTAGAGTTGTCCTTGGATAGTACATAGATTCCAAGATTCAGCATTAACAAATTAGGATCAAGGAAATGGGAAGTATTTAACTTTCAAACATTATACCTTCTAGAGACAGACAGAATTGTAGATGGATTGGCCTCCTTTGAAAGATACAGCTAATAATGGAGTCATACATGTATCTGCTTCATCAGATTAAAAGCAAAGATATGGGAGGACATTTAATGTTTAAACATGTAGCCCTCCAGTGGAAAACTATTGGAATTGGCGGTTTCTAAAATTCTCACAAAAATCTCAACTTTTGGTCCTATTAATACGTACACTATACACATAGCACATACCCAAACGCATCTAAGCCAAAATTAATGATTTTAGAATACCAAAAGTAAACCAGCTCTAACTTATCATATCAAAATATCAAAATTTCAAAATCATATCAAAATTTATTGTTAAATTCGGGAATTATGACCAAGTAGTGTTGAAAAACCATTACATTTGCCATTAATATGTTCAGCTTAGAACTACCCGAACTGTATGGTTTACTACAATTAGCCCTTGAACGCAGCTATTTTAATTTCAATGGGTCGTTTTACACCCAGAAATACGATATGGGTATGGGCGACAAGCTTGCAGGGCCTTTTTCTATAAATTATGTCAATATTAAGGAGACTTTATATTTAAACAATTACCACCTATAACCAAACTGTTGGTTCCGTTTTTACGACGATGGTTGTTGGTCCGCCTGGTCCCACAGTGAAGAAGAAATTGATAAGTTTCTAGAATACTTAACTACTACCTACTTAACAACTACCATCAAATACACTATGGAAAAAAGTTTCCATAGCATCCTTTTCCTCGATACCATGACAACCATAAACAATGCGGGACGCATTGAGTTTGAATTATATGTAAAAGTAAAACCCCCCAACGCCGGAATAAATCTGAATTACTATAGTGCACAGCTGCGCACCCTAAAACAACTATTATTAATACAGCTAGGACAGCGTTTAAAAGCGCCATCCGCCTTAGTACACTCCGAGCTGGGGAAGTACGCAGCCTCGATAAGGTTAAAACAACATTGACCAGTAACGATTACCCACTCGATCTAATAAACAAATTAATCACACAAATAAAGCACACGGTTTCCAAGTTGCTTTCCCGTCTGAAATTTTTTTATTTATTATTTTGGTGCACTGTAACCTTCCGTATATTTTTGGTGTACTAATATATTTGTGTACTATTATTCACCTTCCGTAGTTTTCGAAATTTGAAAACCACACGCCTTTAACAATTAACCCTATTAGTACCGGGCTATAAAATGTTGTACAAATACCGGGGGGGGGGGGGGGGGGGGGTCATATTGACCCCCCCCCCCCCCCCCCCCCTCTAAAATCTACAAATATTTACGAAAACGTCTGATTTTTTGTTTGCACGTAGGTATCACTTGTCTGGATCCGACCGAAAAAAAAAATTTTCGAAAAAATGTACTGGGGTGGTTATATTGCAGCACCAAAATTACAAGTAGTGCACAATTTTCACAAAATTTGAAAGTTACATTTTCGGCTATTTATTTTTCAATACAGGTTTTCTGGGGTGCAAAATACATTGGAAAATATTTAAAAATGATATGATTACTATAAATGGCTGTTTAGTCCTCTCTGCGTAGGACAAAAATGAAAAAAACAAGTAACCAGCACTTTTCAGTTAGAACACAAAATTTTTAATTCACTTATACGATGCTATAAATTCACATTTTCAGGTTTTCGAGGGCGCTGATTCTAATGGAATACATTTCTAATATGCCAGATCATTGCTTCTTGTATTTTTCGGTGTAATTTGGCAAATTTTGGTGCTAGCACCAAATTTCGTACCCATCACCAAAAAGTACAAGTTTGCGATGTCCAGTGCTGTTTTTATTGATTCCATCGGATTCAGGACCCTCATAAACCCGTATAACGCAAGAAACAAGGTGATACTATCTACTTATCAATTTGCATATTTTCCAAAATTTGGTGCTGGCACAACAATTTTCATCCACCGGCGAAAAATACAAGTTTAAGAACTCTTATGAAATTTTCACTGATTCCATTGAATTCAGAACCATCACAAACCCGTATAACGCAAGAAACAAGGTGACACAATCAATTGATATATTTGATGGTTTTCAAAATTTGCTGCTAGCACCACATTTTGCACCCACATCCGAAAAATACAAGTTTGAGATGTCTAGTTCGATAATTATATTTTCCATTGAATTCAGAACAGCCATAAACCTCTAAAACGCAAGAAATAAATTGTCACAAGCAATTTTATCTATTGAATGGATTTTCAAAATTTCGTGCTAGCACCAAAATTTGCACACAGCACCGAAAAATACAAGTTTGATACGCTTGGTGCAACTCGTATATATTTCATCGAATCCAGAACCCCAAAAAACCCCAATTGCGTAAAAAACAAGTTTCAAACAATCAATTTACAAAATTGACTTATTTCAAAATTTGGTGCTGGCACCAAAATTTGGCACCCACCGAAAAAAACAAGTTTGAAATTTCTAAATCAATTTATATGAATTCCATCCACTTTCTAACACCAAAAAACCGGTGTAAATCAAAAATAGAGATGTTACAATTCATATTTAATGAAATGTAATTTTCAAAAAACGTCTCAAAAAAAGTGCCAAAAGTAGGGTTAAAAAATGGTGCTATAACTCGAAAAGTACCCAATATTTTTGAAAACGGATTTCACTACTAGGAAGACAATAGATTTTTAGGAAAAGTCATAAAATTTCAGATTCCCAACTGCGTTTGTTTCAGAATTATAATAAAAAAACCACGGGGGGGGGGGGTCATATTGAACCCCCCCCCCCGGGTTTAATAGGGTTAAACCTTGGTGGAATGTTCTTGTAAAGATGATAGAAAAAATAAATAATAAAGTAATGAGGGTCTTTAGTTTAACCCAGGGGCGAACACCAACCCATGGACAAACGCCAACAACACGGGGGCGGGAAACAACCCGGAAGTGAACACCAACTACTCAGGAACGATAACCAACGACCAAAACGGGACCACCAACACCCCAGGGACGAAGACTAACAATAATGGAGCAACCACCAACGACCCAGGAACACACACCAACTCGAAGGACGCCAACAACAAACTAATCAGACAACTCAACAAATCTCTAAAAACAACCCATCGAGCCCTACCACCGAAAAGCGACGACGAAATAGTGGAAGCCCTCATCGCCGAACTACACCGTGACGTAGACCGAACACCCAATGTCTCCCCCAAAAATGTACCTCAGGACAACCTTACGAAACAACAACGAACTGTCCTCAAATCACTCAAGTCCAACACTAACATTCGTATCTGTAGGGGCGATAAATCTGGTAACACCGTAATCCTAGATACCAATGACTATAAAAACGAATGCTTACGTATTTTAAGAGACCCTAAAACCTATACTACATTAACTAAAGACCCTACTAATAAATACAGAACACAACTTGACGCACTACTACAAACCTGTAATATCGACACCAAACACACACTACACCCACTACTACTACCTAAACACCCTAAGATAGCGTACTTCTACTGCACTATTAAAGACCACAAGGACAGGGAATCATGGATAAACTGGGGCGACGGTAGACACTTACCTAAGGGCAGACCTATAGTTGCCACCATGGGCACCCTTCTACACCCACTTTCCCGCTTTGCTAACGACCTTCTAGAACCCGCGGTCACTCGCCTGGAGTCTAACTTGAAAGGGACAGACGACTTCCTATCAGCCCTCCCTAGAGAAATTGGACCCGACTGCACTCTGATTTCACTGGACGTAGTAGACATGTACACTAACATTACCCATGATGTAGGATGTAGGGCACTACGACAAGCACTCTCCGAGGACACGCACTTCACACAACAAACACTCATCTCATTAGATAACTTTATACTAATCGTCCGATTTATACTTGAACATAACTACTTCACTTTTGATAACACACTATACCTTCAATTACGAGGCGCAGCCATGGGTAGCAGTTTCTCGAAAAACTACGCTAGCCTAACCATATCTAGATTAGAGATACACTTCCTCCACATCCTGAACAACCCCATTAATAACTACCTAAACGCGAGTGTATCAAACGGACTCCCTAACACAACTAACCTGGATACTATCACACCCGATCTGGATCTAACCACCCCTACCAACCCGAGCTCAACAACCACTGATCCCAACACTATTAACAAGACCAGATATAACCCTAGTATAACTCCCCTAAAATCTATCAAAAACACCCCTGAAACTCACAGAACTACCATAACTACCCATGTAACTAATACAACCACCCCTGAAACTAACATAACTACCCCCAAAACTACCCTAACTACCCATGAAACTAACATAACTACTCCTGATATTAACATAACTACCCCTGCAACTAACATAACTACCCCTAAAACTGACATAACTACCCCTGAAACTACCATTAGTACCCACGAAACTAACATAACTACCCCTGAAACTAACGAAACTAACATAACTACCCCTGAAACTAACATAACTACCCCTGGAACTAACATAACTACCCCTGGAACTAACAGAACTACCCCTGGAACTAACATAACTACCCCTGAAACTACCATAAGTACCCATGAAACTAGCATAACTACCCCTGAAACTAACGAAACTAACATAACCACCCCTGAAACTACCATAAGTACCCATGAAACTAACATAACTACCCCTGAAACTAACGAAACTAACATAACTACCCCTGATACTAACGAAACTAACATAACTACCCCTGAAACTAACAAAACTAACATAACTACCCCTGGAACTAATATAACTACCCCGGAACCTACCCCTCCCACCCCAGTCTGTAATAATATAACTACCTCAGTAACTTATAAAACTAAACTAGCACAAAACACTACACCTAACCCCGTTTTCTCAGATCCAATAATAACGACCCCAATATCTAACCTAACACCTCCTGATTCCAACATCAATATTCCAGAAACTATCCTATCTATCTCAGATCCTAATATAACCATAACTAACGAAACTACCTCAACCTCGGATACTAACTCCTCTTGTAACGACTTATTCCAAAACTCTGATATACAATTCACCATTGAATACTCCCACACATCACTCCCATTCCTTGACGTCTTGACACGGATTAACAACGAAACACTAACAACTACATTATACAAAAAACCAACTAGCAATAAACTCCCGATTCACTACAATAGCTTCCATGATAAGAAATTACTACTATCCGTAATTCGTAGCCAACTCGTACGCATCCACCGCAGATGTAGCGAGCCTAACGACTATACCAAACTCAGAGACGAATTCCTTGGCGAATGTCTACTCAGGCAGTACCCCCAGAACCTCCTTAACAAACTTAGACATTGGACTCCCCAAACTAGACCTAAAGACACTAACTCGAAACCCACATTTTACCTATCCACTAACCAACAGATGAAGGGCATATTCCAAAATACTGTACGTAGATACTCCAAAAACTACGACCTTGACATCAACATTAATGTAGTCACGAAGAATCCCACATCACTAGGACAAATACTAACCAAAAATAAAACTCAAACGCAAACACACACAAATAACACCACTAATGAGCCATGTAACTCTAGCCGCTGCCTTACATGCAAAACTATCACTAACATACAACAGACACCATGGGGTGAAAAGATAAAAGGACACTATACATGTAAGTCCCACACTGTATGTTACTTGGCCTGGTGCCACTGCCACCCTACTCTATACTACATAGGCCAAACGAGACAGAAACTTCACGAACGCTTTAATGGACACCGCAACAACTATTCGAAGAGACAGTAACAATACCTGCAATATCTTACTGTAAAGTTTGTGAATCAAATCATAAATCCGACCTTCTCACCAAAACAGTAAACTCTAAGTAAGCGAATATATTGCAGTATCGATCTCTTATAACCGGTGAGGCAGAAAACAGTCTACGAGCAGACAAACTTCGATAAAACAAAATCCCGCGCAGCGAATCCTAAAATCAGGCTGACTCACTGACGGACTAAGGGGCTCGTATACTTTGCCGCGGTGTGATTTATATGGTTGGGCAAAAAGGGACGCTAGCTAGGTACAGAGGCAGATATTTGGAGATGTCTAACTAGCGAGCAAAGTGCAGTAAGGACGAAAGTTAATTTTATATATTTTGAGGTGTAAATAATTTCTAACGCGCGTGTGTTAATTCTGAACGGTCAAAAGCAGTTTTGCTCCTTCACATATATAATTACTGGGTACGGTGTGCATTTTACGAATATTCTAATTTTGTAACTTGTAGGTCCAATACTCACGAATGATAAGGTTCCTTCCCCTCTTGCGTATTTCCAGGACTCAAATTCAGGCATAAGGTTAATACTACGCCCAGAATTCGGCAATTTTAGGTACCAGGTCCCTGATACTAAGAAGAGATGTGTTAGTTTACTACTGTAGGCGTACAGTTACTAATAGCTATCCTGGCTCCTATCTAGAATTTTAGTCACCCAGGTAGTCCGGGTAACTTCCTATCAGGGCGTTGGCGGGGACACGGTAGATGTTAGTATCCCTGATAGCCTCAATTTATTTGCGCCTAGTGTAAACTGCCCTACCGCCTGAACGGTACAATCCCAATTCAGGTGAAAACACAGCAACCCTCCTAGCCTACAAGTTCTAATGCAATGGACACTGTTGTACTACAAATAGTCGCACACACACCTGTACTTAGCAAGAGTTAGGCGTACAGTTTGCTGCACCCTACCCTAAAAAAACAGGATATTATCGTGCATAAAATATACGGTTTTCACCAATAATCAATCAAACTATAGAATACTTAGGGCGTACTTACATATTTACAAATTAAATTTCAAATAATACTTCCTTTCTACGTAATGATTCGATACAAAATAATTACAAATTCAAACTTTACGTATTTAAGGTTTTACTAAGTAAGTACAATATAAATCTAAATTAAATTCACCAATATAAAACTATTGCATCTCAATATTGCATAAATTCAAACAATTACAAATACAAATAAATGAAAACAATAAGAAAGGCTCGCGAGTCTTCCATCTACTATTGCATCTCAAATATTGCATAAATTCAAGTAATTACAAATACTTTCGTACCTAAATGTAGATTGCATAAGTTTGGAATAATTACAAATATGAGTCTTTCTAAGCACAAAACTTTCTATCTATAAAACTTTCTAAATACAAAATATAACACTTTACAAATGAAACTATAAGAAAGGCCCACGAGTCTTCCATCTACTCTTACTTTCTATTTCACTGTAAATACAAATACTGCTTATAAAATATAAATTGCATAATATTCGGAACAATATAAATTGCATAAGTTCGGAATAATATAAATTGCATAAGTTCGAGATAATCACAAATATAAAATATAAATTCTTACAAAATATAAATCTTGCAAATATAAATTCTTACTGACTATAAATCTTACTAAATATGAGTTCTTATTTCTAAATTTCATAAATTCGGAACAATACAAATTGCATAAGTTCGGAATAAACGCAAATATAAATATAAATTCAAATAAATCACAAATTCATAAGAAAGGCTCACGAGTCTTCCGTCCACCCTTGCCCTCCCTTTTATCGCTTAGTTGATCGAGCCCTGCCGCGTCCTCGAAAACTGCGCACAGGTGACTTTGCTCGCGATATGGGACTCGTGGGGCGAGTCACTGGTTTACTTGGGACATTGAGAGACGGTGCGACTATTTCCTCGCAAATTCGTCTATTTGGCATCCCAAAACCTCGACCGATTCCTCGTGACCGATCAGTCGTCACTACAGTTGGTAGAACGTCTGGGAACGCGCGAGAAGCGGACGACGCAGACCCAAGAGTAGCTTGCGCCCCCTGTTGATCAGCTGGTGTATGTCCCGATCCTCCTGTTGGTTCTCTAGGAAGCGATACCGTATCCCGAGTAACTCGAATGGTCGGTTCAGCTCCCTTGCGTTCTTCTATATTAATAATTTTCTTTAATTGTTGGCCCACTTTCTGGACCCGTATGATCCTACCCTGTCCGTCCTCCCGAGGGTGACGTGCAGACGGCGCAACCGGAGTGGCTGGTATATTTGTCGCCTCTAGGACCTCCTCTTCCTCGAATACGCTCGCTCGTATACGTTTGTGGTAAAACGCGGCTCGGTATGCCCATGCGACGGTTAACCAAGCTCCTTTGTTCTGCTTTTCAGTTCGGAAACGATCGAATTCACCATACGTAATCCGATTAACGACTTTCTGAAAATTCCACGTGTTTTTGTTATCCGGGTGAATCTGTAGTAGATACTCGCGCACCACTCGGAATCCGCTGTTGTGGGGCAAAATATCGACTACCTCGATAAGTTCGTCATATTGGGGCATAGCGGAGATGTATCCTTCCGACATCATCGTTTGAGGATTTACCGCCCAAAATCCGAGATGCGCTCTCATCGGAAACCGTCTTCTTTGTGCCGATACATGTTCGTCGGCTAAATCTTCCCACTCATCAAATAATTTCCTCACGAGTTTTACAGATTCGTGTTCATAAGGTATATCTCTTAGTTGGCATTCAGATGCTCGATGTCCTTTTATATTGCAATAAGTACATTGAGCCATAAATCTCCAGCAAGTATAAAAGGTATGAGACCCTTGATCCCCACACCATCCACAGATTAGCTGAGTCGTAGTAATGTGCTTTCCACTGCACTTTGTCATATGATGTCCAGCGACGCCACATTTACTACACATCGTATTGGCAGGGTACCACACTCGTTCGTATATAAGATCTCCAATCGGTCGAGCGCTTCCTCCCACACTATAATCGTAATCATCAGGGTCTATGGGTTGGTAGGTTTCTGAAGGTTGTATACAAACTATAGCATCTGTTGCTTCAAGTTGTCGAATCTCCGTCTGAGATTTCTTCGGGAGGTTCCTTTCTATCTCAAGAAGTTCCTCTAAAGGATCGTCGGCGATCGTAGTAGTTACTTCGAAATCATCACCAAGGTGACCGATAGGCGCGCGCGTCTGCCGTGATTCTTCCGTAATCTCCACGATACGTTCTCCTTCATAGGGTAACAATGTAAACATAGATGGTCTTTCGATAAGAGATCCCGCATTGATAATAAAGTTTATAAACTGAAAATGTTTCCTTGGTTTCTCTATCGTCCCCTCGAGTTCGTCTGTAAAGATGCATTCCATCAAATTCATCTCTTACCGCGGGCATAGGTTCGTGCGCCTTTAGGTATTGCATGGTATGATACAAACGACTAATTTCAGTATCGGGGTCTTCGCTAATGTCTCCCGTATCACACAAAGCGTCGTACGGGTAAAGTTCGTTGAAGGTTTGGCGCAAACTTTCGATTCTTTCGTTTAATGCGTTTTGCCTTCTCTTTAATACATTTGAGTCATATTTAGTTCTCGCGAGTTTCGCTGTACTTTCCGATAATTCCTTTATACCGAATATAGTATAATCCTTGGCTCCAAATCTTTCGAATGGCGCTGCTGCCTCCTCTTGGATATCATATCCCCATCTCGGCTCTCCTTGTATCCCTTTCTCCATAATTAGGGGTGTAGTTACATAATCATTACTACTAGAGGGAATACAACAGAGTTTGTAGTTAGTTGTGAGGAGACGTGAGAGTTTCGTCTGCCCTTTTGGCTCGACAACGCTCTAACCTCCTACCCATAGCCTAAGATCTAGGGTTTCTTTAATGACACGCTGCTTCTCATCTAAAATTTTTTGCCGAAGTAAAACGAATTTGGGCTAAACTGGCTGTGAGTCTAAATACTCACCTTTTGATCCCAAACTATTATCAGAAAATAAGCAATCAAGAATTAGTAATAAATATAGGGGAGTCTATTTATTGACGTAACTTATTGAAACAAGACCGTGTAAAATTTAATTAAAAATTTTAAGAAAGGCTCGCGAGTCTTCCTCTCTTGTTTCTCTAATTTTAAGTTCCACCCGACTGTACCCTGAAATCTATTCACTGGAGAAAATTTTAAAAATTTTTCAAATCCAAATAGATTGTCTAAAATTTCGAAAATGTCTCAATATTGTGAGTTCCAAGTAGAATTCCATTTCTTATACCTACAAATCCCGCTCCTATGTGACACATAAGGGTACTACCCTCAATGTTCACATATAAAGACAATGGAATTCTACCGCTGTCTTTACTACGGTGTACAGGTAAGTGGAAATCTATTTGTAAACTCCTAATTATTTACTAGTATTAGGTGGAGATTTGTAGTCTCCAGACTCGTTACGAGTCTCTTCAAGAAGTACGAGACGTTGAGTCGGTCTGTCTACTGTACGACCGTCAATTGTCCGTACCGTCACAGTTCTTGTCACTCCATCCATAGATGGATGTGTGGCTAAAATTACACCTGTTATCCAGAAGCGTCTTTTTAGATTCACTTCCGCTAACAGCACGTGATCTCCCGGCTTTAATGCGCGGGTGTTATTGTACCAGTTTGTTCTGGCAGAAATAGAGGGCAAATAATGGTTTTGCCATATTTCCCAGAATTTGTTAGCCAGTAGTTGCGTGATTTTCCACGCTTTTCTACCGTAGCTGTCGCTTTCTATTGGAATAGAAATCGGCGTCAAAGTGGTCGGTGCCTGCATTAGCAGGTGTGCTGGTGTTAAAGCAAATTGAGATTGTTTGTCATCGGGTACTAATACTATTGGTCTAGTATTTAGTATTGCCTCGATTTCAACAAACAATGTTGTCAGTTGGTCGTCTGTCAATATGTGGTTTACTGGAATGACCTTTGCCATGGCTGTCTTTATAGATCTAATCAGTCTCTCCCAGACTCCGCCTCTCCAAGGACTATCTGGAGGATTAAACTTCCAAACAATCTTGTGAGGTTGTAGTTCGTTCGAGATTTGATCATGATCTAATTTCTTAAAGGCTCTAGCAATCTCATTCCGAGCACCAACAAAGTTTGTCCCTTGGTCTGAGTACAAGCATTTTACTAGTCCGCGTCTAGCGATAAATCGCCGCAGTGCTAGTATAAACGCGTTGGTGGAAAGATCCATCACACGTTCAATATGAACTGCCCTACTGGACATACATGTGAAAATCAGTCCCCAGCGTTTTACTAGTATACGTCCACGTTTCGTATGTATGGGACCAAAGCAATCAATTCCAGTCTCTGTAAAAGGTGGTCTGAATGCTTGAAGTCGTGCTTGTGGTAGTTCACTCATTTCTTGGGTACCTATTCTAGAATGTACCTTTTTACAAATAATACACGTACGTGTCACTGAACTTAACGCTTTACTGGGTCTAATTAATACAAATCTTGTACGTAAGTAGGAAAGACAGTGGTGTCTTCCAGCGTGTTTCAGATGTAAATGTGCGTCCAGTATCATTGCACGTTGTAGTTCGTGATGTTGCGGTATTATTATTGGGTATCTAAAGTTTGTGTTAAAGTCAATGTTTTGAATCCGAGATTTATGACAAATTAAGCCATTATAAATAATCGGACTCCAACTCAGTATTGGTGACGACTTGATTGGTTGACCTTGACTTATGGATGTGAATTCGCGCGCGAAATATCGCAGTTGATAATGGCTAATTAATTTAATCTCACACCTGTCAATCTCAGTCAATGTAAGTCGACGCGTAAAGTCGCGTTTGCCTTTAACGTATTGTACAAAACGTACAATCCACGCTAATTTTCGGCAAGCGCTTGTCCAAGAATCTGTTAAGTTTACAATACGGTCGACGTGAGTATTTGTGACGTCATCAGGTAAGTCAATGGAGAACTTGGAAGGTTTTGATTTACTAGAAGGGCCCACGGGTCCGCCGGTAAGTATTCCCTTGTTGACTGTTGATCCGTCCGGGTCTACAAGTAATTTGTCCTTCTTCGTCTTCTTACCTTGATTGTCAGTACTTTGTAAGTCGATCGTTAATGGTGGTTTGAACTCTATGGGGTCAGTGGGTTTCGGTAAGCTTATTTTTCTGCCGATATTAATCCCAGGTTTCACCATAGGTTGCAAGTTCGGTATGTCTCTTGAGCGCAAAGTAACACCTGTATTTACATTAGCGTAGGTACTACCCACATCTGTAATACATGAGGTTTCACCGTGCTTATGGTTGCTCAAGTGTGTCAAAATTGGTAGTTTGTCAATACAAGGCCGCTCCAATAGGGAAACTGCGGCTTTACTGTTAGTCGATACATTACTAATGTCCGGTAGAACATTTTGTGATGTTTCTGACAAAATGTCTGGTTGACTGTCTAGTAATGTGTCTGGCGATACGTCTGGTAACGTATCTGGTTGTTTGTCAATAGAAGGCCGCTCCAATAGGGAAACTGCGGCTTTACTGTTAGTCGATATGTTACTAGTGTCTGGTAGAACATTTTGTGACATGTCTGGCAAAATGTCTGGTTGACCGTCTAGTAACGTGTCTGGTTGACCGTCTGGCGATATGTCTGGTGTAGAAAGGCTCGCAAGTCTTCCTCTCTTGACCTTTGAAGTTATATCTTTCCATTTCGCCTTCGGTTTTTTCTTGAGTTTTGCCGCCGTTGTCCTTTTCTTTGCCTTCCCCTTTTTTGGTTTCTTGATTTCGGCGTCCTTGGGGATGGTGTTAGATTTGTTGTCGTATAGTGGCGGCCAATGTAGTGTTGAACCTTGTAAGAATTGTGGTCCGTGTTGCCAAAATTCTTTGTTCTCCGGTTTACAGAATTCCTCAGGCATCATTCCTCTCGACGCAATATCGGCTGGGTTTTGTGGTCCGGGACAATGTCGCCAATCCTCTTTTATTGAACGGTCTAGAATTTCTGCGCGACGGTTAGCTACGAATGTCTTGAATTCAAGTGTGTCGTTGTTTATGTAAAATAAAACCAACGTCGCGTCAGTCCAATAAAATATCTGTAAACTCGACTGTAGTTCTGTCTGTATGAGGTTCACAATGGTGGTTGACAGGGTTGCGGCTTGTAGCTCAGCTCGTGGTGTCGTCATATACTTAGTAGGCATCGTTTTTGCCTTAGAAGTAATGAGCGAAACATCGAATTCGTCTGAGTCTACTTGTCTGCGCAAGTACGCTGCTACACCAAAACCGTTGTCACTGGCGTCAGAAAAACAATGTAGTTCCAAGTTGTCAGGAAATGTAGTTTGTAATGGAAAGTAAACTCTGGGGATGGAATAATCCTCTAGCGAAGATAATTCCGCCTCCCAGGTCTTCCATGAGTCCACTTGGTCTGATGAGATCGGCTCGTCCCATGTCAGTCCATCCTTCCAAATACTGCGCATATAAATGCGGGCTTGCAGTATTACTGGACTGATGAATCCTAATGGATCGAACAATCGGCTCAATTTTGACAAGCATGATCTCTTTGTCAGTGTGTTCTCTTGACTGTCCAGTCTCACCTTCACTCGGAAGTTGTCCGTGTTTGGGTCCCAAAAGAGCCCCAACACCTTAGTCGTCGGTAGTGGTTCAAACTCTAGGTCTATGTCACCACCTCCACGCTCAGTCGTTCCGAACGAGTCTACTAATTCGGCACTGTTTGAGGCGAATTTGGTGAGGTTAAAACCTCCGCCCGCTAAGCAGTCCCGTAATTGATGTGCTACTGTTGTAGCACGTTCTACTGTGTCGCAACTCTGTAAACCGTCGTCAACGTAAAAGTCACGCTCCACAATCCTAATTATCTCTGGGTCATATAGGTGTTTCTGATCTCTAGCGGCTTGTTTTAGGGCGTACATCGTGCAGTTTGGGCTGTCTCTGGCACCGAAAACGCGAACTTGCATTTGGTAAGTCGCCGGTGGTAGACTTAAGTCTCCTTCCGGGTACCAGAGGAACCGCAAACTGTCTCTGTCTCGCTCTAACGCTTTCACTTGGTGAAACATCGCTTCAACGTCGCAAGTAAAAGCTACTTGACGCTGACGGAAGCGCATAATCACCCCCATAAGATAATTATTCATGTTTGGTCCATCCATCAACTCACTATTGAGGGACATTCCCTCAAATAGAGCCGCACAATCATTGACTACGCGTACTTTATCTGGTTTGTCGGGATGTCTCACATAGTGATGTGGCAAGTAGTATGTCTGGTTAGTCACTATCTCTGGGTTAGTCATTCGGATAGCGTATCCCTTAGTCAAATACGTCTCCATCTGAGTGTTGTACTGCAGATGGGCTTTCTCGTCCTTTAATAGACGTTGCCGTATTGAGTGTAGACGTCTTAAAGCCAGTGGGTAGTTGTTTATAAGTTTAGGACTTTGGCTACGCCATAACATCCCCACCTCATAATGTCCGTCTTTCGTCTGGCGGATAGTATCTTCCATGATCTTCAGAGATTGTTTCTCCTGTTCCGACATACAAGGTTCGTAGCTACCAGGTTCAGCTGTATCTTGTTCTAACCACCTGATAGTCTTCTCCGTTAATTCTTTGTCTAGTACAGCTTGTTCCAACTGATGATTTCTCAACGCGTCATCATCGATCTCGACGGGCATTGTTGATGTCGTTGGGGTAGGTAGACTCGCAAGCCTATCATCTGTCGTCGATGGAATCTCTAGCTGACTCGTCTTCTCCCCAAGTTCTAAACTCACCTTGTGGATTAGCTGCTCCTTGTGACTTATCATACTAGTCACACGTCTGTCATGTTTTGTCGACTGTAGTGTAGTATGGTCCACATCGTGTGAAAAGGAATGGATTGAATTTGTAGTTAGTAAACTACATGTACTTTGTACATCTTCCTCGTCACTTATGTCTAGTGTGCGCACAGGCGCTCGAGTATACCACCCTATCGGCGTTCTGCAGGCGTATGCGTTTCCCGCTACAACTGCCGATGGTCTGGTTTCCCACACCTGATGTAGGTTGAATTGGTCTGTCCCGATCAGCATGGCTACCGATCTATAATTGACAGGACATTCGGGTACACCAAGGTGTCTGAAATACTTACGGTCCTCTAGAGATTGTTCCGGCACTGGACCTAGTAGGTTACTAAAGTCCTTCGTGGCCGCAAAGGTTAGATCTTTAAAGGGTAACAAAGACCTCTCCCTCTCGCTGTGCTGCGATTTTGGAAGAAGAGAGTCTAAGTTTAACTTGACTCGTGTCACTGGTATTGCACGCTGTCCGTGCATACTACTTACGGTATAACTGACGCGCTTACCTTGTTTAAGATCCGTCACTACGTCAGCTATCTTTTCGTCCACGTAACTGTGAGATGAGGCTGAATCTAGAATCGCGTAGATTCTCTTACTCCCCTTTGTGCCAGTAACCTTAATCGGAATTACACTGAATCCCTTCAGTTGGTCAGTAGTCAGAAGCGCGATCGACGGTTGTTCGTCTCCATTGGAATATTCGTCGTCGTCTTCTAACTCTTCGTCTGACGATCCGGATTGTTCTGAGAAGCAATCCTCAATATGGGTCACGAAGGTTGGAGTCGTTTTCGATTCTCGTTTCCTGTAGGCCGCATCACATCTCGCTGCTGCTTCCGGGTGTTCCCTGGCGAAGCGTTTTGTCGGCGTGTGGCTGTCTGTGTGGAGCAGACCGTCGTGGTTGCGTCCACAGGATGGACAAGTGTCAGTATTTGGGCAATCTTTGCGCACGTGTCCGTGTCGCGTACACCGCCAACAAGAGTCCAGTGGCCGTATCTGCAGCCGTCGTTCTTCTGAGTTCAACTCGCGAAATTGTCGACAACCCCTCAACTTGTGACCGATATACCGCTTGCCTAGATGCTCGCAGTATTGGCAGCCACTGAAGTCGGTACCAAGTTGCTGTCTCGTCTGTTTTGTCCCAATGGGCGCAGATACTCTACTACCGTCCGAGAATTGTCGTGATTCCGTCGGTGTGGCGTAAGTGGCCGTCTTGGTGGATGTTGTCTGGGGTTTTTTGTCGGTTGGAGGATGGCAATGTGATTCCTTCTGCCACGATGTGCTGGTCAGTGTAGTTAGATCGAGTTTCTACTACTGCCTCCCTGGATATTAAAAGGTACACATCTTCTAATTTTAAGAATCCTCCCCGCTCTTCTCGCTGGTATTCGACCTTTCTCCACTCCCGACGAAGTCGATGGTGGAGTCGTCCTATGATCTTTAATAGGACAGTAGGGGTATTCCCGTAATCAAGTTGTCCAATGGATCTTAAAGTAGTGATAGCGTTTTTTATCTCGTCGGCCAGTTTTAATAAGTCGACGGGTTTAGTGATAGCCCCTCCCTTACAGAGTTCCTCTATTACTGACCTGGCCATACTAAATGTACCTCCGTATATCTAAGTTAAACGATCGTACGCTAGTTCGAAGGCGTCTGGTACACCAACAAAGGTCTCTGCCAAACGTTTAGGTTCTCCTGACAACGTTTGGAGCAGGTAATTGAACTTCTCCCGTGATGTAAAGGCGCACACGGCGATCTGGGATTCGATATAGTCTACAAAAGTATGCCAGTGTTTTGAGCTACCGGAAAACTTCGGTGGTTGTTGTACCGGCAATCCCTGTCTGGCTGCGAATTTCGCTATCTCCTTGGCAACGTTCAGAGTTTCGCGTCCTTGGTTGGTAATCTGGTTGATGTTCTCCCTTCTTGGCGCTTTTCCCTGATACGATGTATGTTTTGAAGTTACCGGTCTTTGTGGTTCCTTCGGGTGTCTATTGTGTTCGAATTCGGAATTTCTCGAACTGTCGGTGTAACCTTCCTCCAGACGTTCCTCGATCTGAGCCAACTTATTGACAACTGGTCGCAGAATGTCGGCGAACTGTTGTGTACTAATTGCGTCCGTTGGTTGTAATGCCTTCGGTGTTGGTGTATTCTGTGGAGGATTGTCTACAAAGGAGTTGTCTGAACGCTCGCGTTTATATTCATCGGCCGCCCCTGTTCTAAATACCTCGCGTTTCGGGTAATCCGATTCGCTCGAAGTACTACTATCATCTGGGTATGGCGGTCGACGTGCTCGCGTCCGTTGCGTCGTACGAATTCTAACGTTTCGTTTCGGAACATCGTCCACGGATCTCCGTTGTTCGGTAGGCTCACAAGTCTTCCTCGAAGTCGTAGATTGCGATGTACACTGGTTGAACGGTCGCGTATCCACTAGTCTCCGTTGTTGGGTAGGCTCACAAGTCTTCCTCGAAGTCGTAGATTGCGATGTATACTGGTTGAACGGTCGCGTATCCACTAGTCTCCGTTGTTGGGTAGGCTCACAAGTCTTCCTCGAAGTCGTAGATTGCGATGTATACTGGTTGAACGGTCGCGTATCCACTAGTCTCCGTTGTTCGGTAGGCTCACAAGTCTTCCTCGAAGTCGTAGATTGCGATGTAAACTGAACCGGTGGGCGAATAACAGCATTTGAATCCAAAGGCCTTGTTGGCCTAAACGTCATTGGGTAAGCGTAGTGCGTAACAGGTTTTGGCGTCAAAGGTGGACTCACCTGTTTAGTCGTCAGTAGTGCAGGTCCGACTAATAAACTACTACGATCTGTAATCGGTGGGTTACTTACCTTGACTTTTGGAATAGGCGACGACGTTGCTCTTGGCGGTGTAAACTTGTCCGGAATAACAAACCTGTGTTCCGTCGCACCATGGATAGGAGAGATATCACTGCTACCAGCAATCAAAACAGGTTCCTTAGTCATAACAGGTGCAAACATAGGAGTTACCTGAGGGAATCTTTGACATAAGTCCTTAACTAATTGTCTTTCTCGTCCAGGTGCCCCTACCGAACCTTCCTTCATTCGTTCCTGGATTTGGCGGTGCCTTACCTCTAACTGGTCTAGATCGTGTCCATCTCGAGATCTCATCGATCTATCGCGGGCTTGTAGATCCAGATCTTCCTTCGCGTTGGCTAATTCTCTCGCCTTCTTTCCGAGTTCGAAATGAAGTTTAACTTCCTTCTCGCGTTGTTCCGTCTGTTGTTGTTGCACCTCGAGCTCCGCTTGTCTTATCGCTGATTGAGCCTTTATTTGCCGTTTTTTCATTTCGGCCCGTGCTTCCGAAACTAACCGTTCTCGCTCTAATTCTGCCGCTGCGTTTCGTTGCGCTAATTCCGCCGCTGCCGTTTGTCGCTCTAATTCTGCCGCTGCGTTTCGTTGCGCTAAATCAGCCGCTGCCGTTTGTTGGGCAATGTCTACCTCTAACCTTTCTACTTCAGCTGCTTCTAATTCAGCTTGTTCTTGTAAATGAGAGATTCTCTCTACGTTCGCAACGCGTAGCTTCTCTTCTTCTACTGCCGCCTGCATCACTAGAAGTTGAGCTTGTTTCTCCACTTCTCGTCGTTGTCGGTAGAATTCTTGCTGTTGTCGAGCAACTTCTGACGTAACCATACTTCCCTCGCCAATTTCGCTACGAATACTTACCAACGATTGATCCAATATTCCCGTTGCCGATTCGATTCGTACGGGTGAAGTTTCCCTCGTATATTCCGGCACGGTTTCCAAATCTCCGACATCCTCGCCGCACATACGTAAGTGGTCCGTCAGATGTTTCAATTGTCCATCCAGTCGATACAGTTCCTGTTCTTCCTCGGGCTGTAATAATTCGTCCGAAACTGACTCACCTAACAACTGGTCCGCTTGTTCCTGTTGTATCTGTCTAATCGTCGACTTAAACTGAATCAGTTTCTCCCTAGCGATCATTAGTTTCTCGAGGATTCTAAGTTGAGTATCCATGTCCTGTCTCTGTCTAGCTAGATCTTGTAGACCAATTAGGTTATCTACGGACTTGTGTACTCTACTTTGTACTCTAACCTGGAGGGTGTAGAACTCGAATCGAGACATCGGAGCGGTCAACTCGTCTAATGTGCGTTGGCCTTCCCCAATACTCCTGGTTATATGCGCCATATATCCTCCGACGCTTCTAACCACACTTTCTGTGCTTCCTGCTGAACTTACCATTTCCGTTTCCCTGTATCTAGGTTGCGGAACAGTTAGAAAGTCCTCGGTCCTGCCGTCGCCTCGTACTACGGCATCCGGTACTCCCGTTGGATGTACTGGTGACGCACACGGTGTAGGTTCGGTAGGCTCGCGAGTCTTCCCCTGTTGTCCTTCCGCTGCTGACTTATCCGCGTCACACGAGTCATAGTTGGTATGTGTATTCTTCGTATAGTCTTGTTTGTCACTCATTTCGGTAATTGTAAGTCAAGTAAAGTGAGTGTCAAAGTATCAAACTTACCGTTTTTATATCTAAACGGTACTAATTACAGTCTTATAAAATTAGCCTACCGGCCGATTTTATAGCAGATGGATAAAATTAGCCTAAACGGCCAATTTTACAGCAAATAAATGTCACGGAATAAGTATATAATAAAATTAGCCTAGCGGCCAATTTTATAACAAATAAATCAGATAACGATATGCGTTATCAAAAGGTAAATTAAATACAATAATACGGACTAATTCAGGAATGAACAAAGAAATCATACGGAATGCATAAATACTTGAGACAGTGGAACCCACAATAATTTTAACTAATACGGTAATGCCTAACTTATTTATGCAACTTTTCGAACTCACCTACTCCAATAATTCTCCAGAAAAACAGATTCCCAGATACAAACCGGACGTGAACCTTTCCGTTTTCAGCGTTGCGGACGAAACGCGATTTTCCCAACCAAAGTTGTTGAGTTATCTATCTCCCAAACTTGCTAAACACGGTCTTGCTCCCGTTACAGTCTAGAAATGAGTTCTGAATCCTGAAAAACAAAAGAGTTAGGTTTTACTTTACGAAAATTTTTTGTACCGGTACAATATGGTATTTAAACCCTTTTAAACACCGGTATTCAAATTCCAAAATATTTTACACGCGGTTCAAATCAAATTTTATTTCAAAAAAATTAGCACTTAGCTAATCAAATACGAAATTTTACCTCAAAATACAAAATTTTCAAATAACTTTAGTCCTACCGAACCGTAGTTCAGTAAAACATATTCCTACTATTCTAGGAAATATGTTAAATAATACATATTCCTACTATTCTAGGAAATATGTTAAATAATACATATTCCTACTATTCGAAGAGACAGTAACAATACCTGCAATATCTTACTGTAAAGTTTGTGAATCAAATCATAAATCCGACCTTCTCACCAAAACAGTAAACTCTAAGTAAGCGAATATATTGCAGTATCGATCTCTTATAACCGGTGAGGCAGAAAACAGTCTACGAGCAGACAAACTTCGATAAAACAAAATCCCGCGCAGCGAATCCTAAAATCAGGCTGACTCACTGACGGACTAAGGGGCTCGTATACTTTGCCGCGGTGTGATTTATATGGTTGGGCAAAAAGGGACGCTAGCTAGGTACAGAGGCAGATATTTGGAGATGTCTAACTAGCAAGCAAAGTGCAGTAAGGACGAAAGTTAATTTTATATATTTTGAGGTGTAAATAATTTCTAACGCGCGTGTGTTAATTCTGAACGGTCAAAAGCAGTTTTGCTCCTTCACATATATAATTACTGGGTACGGTGTGCATTTTACGAATATTCTAATTTTGTAACTTGTAGGTCCAATACTCACGAATGATAAGGTTCCTTCCCCTCTTGCGTATTTCCAGGACTCAAATTCAGGCATAAGGTCAATACTACGCCCAGAATTCGGCAATTTTAGGTACCAGGTCCCTGATACTAAGAAGAGATGTGTTAGTTTACTACTGTAGGCGTACAGTTACTAATAGCTATCCTGGCTCCTATCTAGAATTTTAGTCACCCAGGTAGTCCGGGTAACTTCCTATCAGGGCGTTGGCGGGGACACGGTAGATGTTAGTATCCCTGATAGCCTCAATTTATTTGCGCCTAGTGTAAACTGCCCTACCGCCTGAACGGTACAATCCCAATTCAGGTGAAAACACAGCAACCCTCCTAGCCTACAAGTTCTAATGCAATGGACACTGTTGTACTACAAATAGTCGCACACACACCTGTACTTAGCAAGAGTTAGGCGTACAGTTTGCTGCACCCTACCAATTTGTATGCTTCGTACCGGTGTGCCTACGTCCTATCTGCGTACTAGTATCTGCCTGCTCTCTCCCCCCCCGTAGGAATATGAAGGTCTACTGCGGTTTTTCCTGAATCAAGACAGTACAGTCCCTAAGATGTAATTTTAGGCTTACAGCGTGTCACTACTTCTACCCTTTGATCTTTTGGTCTTATACTTAGGTAGCAAGGCGTCGAACGCTGTCTAACCTTTCAGGCGATGGGCGAATAACTCAAGATGGTATTGCGGGTTGTCTCTTGTCTACATTCCCGTGATGTTCCCGTTCATTGCTGCGGCCCGATCTCTAGCCGGCCATCCTGTTCCTAAGGTTGTTCACCGTAGTGAATCCATGGTGAAAAGAAAAGCAGATAGCGGTATTTCTGAATTTATTGCAGATAATAATACAAAATGTAATCTGAATACTAATGACAGAATAAACAAATATCAGATAAATCAGAGATACGAATATAATAATGTGTAGTAAACTAATGAACGAAATCGCACCTTTATATACCGAATTTGTGCCGCAATCAATCGAGAAAATTCTCGATTGTTCTATAGGTTCTAACGGGGTTTTAAAGATAGCTATTGGTCCAGCTAATATATAACTTGCACGACATTGGTTACAATCAAATAACTACAGTCTCATTGGTACAGACAAATGCAATTAATTTGTAGCGGTTAATTTAAATGAGTTGAAATTCTGCACAAAAAATAATTCGCACTTACTAGGATTCGAACTCAATACCTACTACACATATAATTTCCAACGCTCTACCGACTGAGCTACTGAACCACTTGACCGATAGGTGCACAATAGATATTACAAATACAAATGAGGATTCAAAGCAATCTTTTACAAAGTTAATCCGAATAAAATAAAATTTTGAAAATCCACGGCATTTAGGGAATATAATTCTATAACAACATACAACACTACCCCTCACGAGCCAATGACGGAAAAACACACGAAGACATACTCCTAGCTAGGCACATATACGGTTGTGGTTTAGAAAATCTACGCACCGCAACCATAAAACAATTCACAAACATACCCAAACTACTAGCGACGGAAGCTAACCTAATCTATACATACAACCCCCCACTTAACATAGCTAGACCAGCAATCTAAACCCAAGGTTTTATATAATACACCCTATATTCTATATCTTACACAACTACAGTGCCCTTATAGCGAATTTCCGGTCTCTATGTGTTTTTCCCCTACCTTCCTTTTTGTTTTTTGTCTTGGTTTTTCTGTTTCTTGTGTTTTCTTACTCTGTAAAAATTACAGCTATCATTATGTTGCATTCTACCTAACCACGCGCTTTAAGTAGATACCTCATAATCCTATGTAACCTACCTAATCCAATTATACCATTCAGTATGTAGACACATGATCACTCCTGGGATTTCCCTATCAACTTTTCCCAACCTTATAACCCAACCTGCAACCCTATATTTGTACTTTAGATTGACAGCTTATAACTAACTCGGTGTATTTTCCCTATCACAATTACCTTACGTTATACAGTACATACATACACGTTAACCTTTCTGGGATTCACCTCTCAGGTATTCCCCTTTAAAACTTATATATATATATATATATATAGACCCCCACCTTTTCCTGTTAGTTGCCAGTACATAGTCTGATGCAGACCGGTAGGTCGAAAACGTTTACTATTGTATCTTTATCTAATATAATATAACCAGCTAAAGACCCTCATTACTTTATTATTTATTTTTTCTATCATCTTTACACTATGCTGCCGCTGGTGAATGACTACCACTTCATCCGTTCGTTGCAATGTTCTTATTAGCGTTAGCTTAGTAATACAGTCGATTATCAGTCAGAATGTAGTAAGTCCGGTACTGGCTCTGTACCGGTACTGGCTCTGTACCGGTACTGGCTCTGTACCGGTACTGGCTCTGTACCGGTACTGGCTCTGTACCGGTACTGGTTCTGTACCGGTACTGGCTGTACGGAGTTAGTAGATCTTATACAGGTAAATGCAGGTAAATTGACTCTAAAGTAGCCGCTAATGAACCACTAAATCCACTTATTATAGCGGGATGATAGCAGGATGGGATCCCGCTATTACTTTGTTTTTGGGTATGCCACCCATCCAGTGGTGGTGGTTTTTCGTCTTTATATTTAATTAATTAGTTACATTATGTGTTATGCTGCAGATATCGATGAATGTACCAATACTCATAACTGCCACATTGATGCCAGCTGCACAAATACAGTTGGTTCATTCACATGTGAATGCAATAACGGCTATTCTGGTAATGGTGAATCATGCATTGGTAAGTTATGTTAGCATTTTTTAGTTTAGTTTTAGTATTTTATATTGAATAATAATGCTAACGGCGGTTGCAAAATCCAATTAATATTTTTCCACTTCTGAACAAAACCATTTACATTACGGGTGAAAACACAGAAAAGTTGCCAAATTGGAGACATTTTTAGGAAAATATAAAGTTTCCCAAAACCTAACAAACCATATATATTCTAAAAGCTCAGAGTCTGTAGAATTTAGTGTAAGTATTGTCTCGAGCTTAAATATTATGTTGTATAATAATATAGGGCTTGAAAGAGTCGTCCTCCTGCCTGTAACTTTCTGTCCATTGCCTGTAACCATGATTTAAATAAAGTACAGTTCCATGTAGGACATGTCATTGCCTGTTACCATCTTCTTACATATAATCTATCCTGATACCATATTTTTAATTAATGTGGTGGTGGAGCGGTGGGTTTTTCTCTATTTTTAAAACATCAAATCAAAAGTTTATTCACTTATTCACTAATATTAGAAAATAATTATCACTTAAAATATTCACTACCGGTAATATTATATTTATTTAATACTTTAACAGTCCTTTCTATGCGTTGCCATATAATCAGTATTAAAATATTCACTAAAATTATATTTCCATAGTTCTTTCTTTGCATTGCCGTAATATAATCAGTATAATTCAGTATAATCAGTATATAATCAAGCTCAAAGGTACTACGTTATTATTCTAAGATAAACCCTTTAAATACACAGGCCTCTATTTCTTTCCGTTCGCCATGCGCTGTACATCGAATACCACCACATTCTAACAAGATTACCTTTCATGATGATTTCAGGTTTGGTACTGCAAAATATAATATCATGGCATTTTCCAATGCCTGGAACTTCACGAGGTGGCGACTCTAACAGTCCACATTGTATTTCACTAACTTCAATGTGTGAAGAATATGTTACTATCTTTGTGACCACACATTCACGAAGTTTAGAAATAATTGTCTGGAAGTCTGGTGTAGGTGACAATGGATCAGCTCCTATGATGGCATCCAATGTCCGCTTTGTATTAACCAACACCATCGGCTGGCCCCTTGCCATGGCCAGCCTCAGTGAATATCCATAGCAGATCAATTCCAGAAACCTGTGTAAAATTCTGGAATAGATTAACTCATGTCGGTTGCGGTATTGTGCCATTGGTGAATCAGTAACTAAAATAATGTTACTAACTTTGAAACCACTATACCTTCCTACCATACAATAATTTAAAAAGGAAGATTATGATAAATGGAATACGATTCAGATCATGGTTGGAGTATATTTTTTCGATTAATACTGTCCAAATATAATGCATAATGAAGGCTCGAGTTACAATAATTGGGATAATCTAGGATAATCTGGGATAACTTGGGACAATCAGAGTACCGGTAGTGCTCTTTACTAGCGGCCGGTAGGTTACATAGCCAACAGATACACGAGTCTGTTGGATGCAAACATTCAGTATTTTTGCACAACTTATGGTGGTAACCATTTGACGATAATTGAGCAGCCACGCGTCAGTTAAATTTAAATAAAAAAACACCAGTTAAATTGGAGATATTAATTCCCCCCTCTCTGGGATTATCTACCGCATTTAGGATTTCTGTCGATGAGGCATATTTGCTGACACTGCACGCACCAGAGCTTCCAATAGAAGGCCCTGGTGCGGTGAATGTGGTCTAGATTTGGGATCTCCTCATCATTGACTAAGGTGATGCATCCATATGTTACCGCAGGATAAATTATAGACTTCCAAAGATGCAGTGCTGAAACCATAGAAAGTTTACTAAGATCGAGTTTTGTTGCAAGTCGCATGGATGATGCCACACCTTTCTTATACAGATGTTCAATATGACCCATAGAGACATTTTAAGTAGACATAATTACACCTAGATAGTTGAAGGAGTTTACAAACTCTAGCTTCTTCCCATCATACAGTAGAACGTCACTATGTGCTAGTCGGCCACCACGCTGGAATTTGATAACTTTCGTTTTTGTAATGTTAACTTTTAGGTCGTTCTCTTTACAGTAAGCTAGAAGGTCATTTAAGGCCACTTGGACTTCTGTGATTGATTTGCCGCTAATTATTAGGTCGTCAGCATACATTATTGCAAGGCATCCACTGACCATAATAATGGCTGGTAGATCAGCTACAAAAAGGTTAAATAGTAAAGGCGACAACTTGTCGCCTTGTATTACACCTATTGTTTGCGGTATTGGCTCAAATATATAGAGACCCAAACAAATGCAAATGAAATTAACCGCCAGAATTGCCTACACACTAGCGAGGAATTTCTTGCTCACCCCAAAACGTGATAGCTTCAGGCAGAACTTGATTCTGTTGATGGAATCAAAGGCTTTCTGGAAGTCAACGAAAATGCAGTATGTTCCCTTTAGGGCGCTGGGTGGCATTGCATATTCGGTCGTGTATCTCTTTAACTGCCGTTATGGTAGAGCAGTATTTACGGAAACCGTATTGTTCTAGGGGTAGAATGTTATGTGCTTCAGCCCAGAGTCTCTTTCCCAAGATCGATGTGTAAGTTTTCAGTAGAGAGCACAGCAGTGCTATTCCACAGTAGCAGTCTGGTGCTGACCGGCTACCCTTTCCCTGATATAGAGGAAGAAGGTATGCCATTAGCCAGATGGTTGGGCATGCTCCTGGTGAAAAGCATAGTGTGAATAAAGCTAATAAATAGGGTAGCAGGTATATAAGCCCTGTTTTTAAAACCTCATTAGTAATTCCATCAGCACTTGGCGCTTTATAGGATTTGTTTGATTTCACTGCTTCAGTGATTTCCTCCGTGTCTATTGGTTTATCCAGTGATTCACATGGGTTATCGGGAATATCTGGCATCTCTGTAGGTCTATCGTTGTCCTTGTCTGATGATAACAGTTTCGTAAAATGCTGAGACCATGCTTCCTCGGGCACATGTTGAGCTACTGGTTTGGTATTATTCTTACCTGAGTTCTTTGGGATATTCCAAAATTTTGATTTATCAGTCTCACATTCGTAAATGAGCTGCTGCTCTTTATTTGACTCAAAGATTTTCTTTTTGTTGGTAATTAGCTGCTTGTAATTCTTCTGTGTATATCTGTATATATCACGACTCTGATAACTTCTAACAAACTATCTTTTGTTCACGGAATGCTCTGACAATTGTTTATGCGATTTGTAGCAGCTGCTATCAAACTATGGTATAGAGGTTCGACTTTGGCTGCTTGTTGCAGAACTTTCAATGGCTGATGTTATATAAGTATACGCCAAGTCCACACCAACTGAAAGGTTCTCCTCAAAGTCACTCATATTGAGCATTTCTCCTAGTTTCTCCACGTCAATTCTGCGTATTGGTTTCGTCCTCTGCTTCCTATGGTTTAATCCATCGATATGGAGTAAACGAGTTAATACTTGTTGGTGCTTAGTGTTTATGTTGTCTGCAATGCAACACATTGATTGATACATATATTTGTGAGCTTAGTATCGTAGAATACCAAGTCTACTGTGCTACTCCCATTCCAGCAGAAATAGGTTGGGGTGGATGGATTATTGAGACAGCTTAGGCCCGCTCCAAGGAGGCCGCTGTAGAGTAAGTCACCATGTGTGATATTATTGTCTAACCGACAGTTAAAGTCGCCAGCAAGGTATATTGGGTTCGTCGTTTTAGCCCGCACCACATTGATCGTCTGGTTCAGTTCTAATAGAATATCAGTATCCTCGGTTTCTGGATTAAAACATCCAGCAATGATTACCACAGAGTTTGTATCGATTGAGTGAGTACGTTATCGCTTTTGTATAGCTCCATTTGGGTTGTCTGCAGCCTCGTATTTATTGCCACTGTAATCCCGCCATATGGTCACCCTAGAATGCCCTTCACACACTCCACATTGTGGCATTTAAACCCTGTTATGTCTGGATCTTTCTCCATGGTCTCTGTCAATACTAGGACATCCGTAGATTCGAAGGTAGAGTCCATAGTTGTGTTTATGGTGGATGATAAATAAACCTTCCACATTCCAAGGTATTATGTTTAGCTCGTTTGCATTACTGTTAGAGCCAGAATGTATAATGTTTTTAGAAAATGGGAGTTCGTCGAGTAGTACATGGTTCAGTTGAGATTGGAGTCGACAACAGTGCTTCTGATGCCTCTCAAGCTTCAATGATATCGGCAAGGCTTTGCACAACCAGGGCATATCATAACAGTCCTCTCAGCTTTATGTTTAATATCACCGGCCGTAAACAGCGATTGGGTCCGAGTAAACAGCGACTGGGTCCGAGTAAACAGCGACTGGGTCTGAGTAAGCAGTGACTGGATCAGCTGGAGTGGAGTAAACATCGACTGGGTCCGCTGGAGTGGAGATAACATCGACTGGGTCCGAGTAAACAGCGACTGGATCAGGTGGAGCGGAGATAACATCGACTGGGTATGAGTAAACAGCGACTGGATCAGCTGGAGTAGAGTAAACATCGACTGGGTCCGCTGGAGCGGAGATAACATCGACTGGGTCCGAGTAAACAGTAGTAATAGTAATATAGAATAGTAGAATAGTAATTTTTCTGTGAGTAGAATAACATCAATAATAAACATCGGATCGTTGTGAGTGATTGAGAGTTTATTGGATTGAGTTTTTGATCGTCAGATCGAGTTTGCAATTTCACCTCCATATCACCGTGAGGCTCGGGGTTGTCTGGGTATGAGTTGTAGATTTTCTCTGTCTGACGAGCTGAGGAAGTGTCACCCAATAGTTGCTCCTTCTGGCCAGCAGTTTGGTTCGAAAACTTTGAGTGACGCTTCTTCGGAAGGACACATGATGTGGAAGTTTGCAAATTGTATAAAAAGGATGGTTGAGCTATCGTATTGAGGCCGATCTAACTTGAAAACGTGATCAAATTGTATATATTCTTCCCTTGTAGATGAGCTTTAACATTCTCGATGGTCGTGTCGGGTTTCAAACAACCAACACGGATATGGTACCGCGCGCGGGGCCCCTCTTGCTACAGCTTATAGTCCATCTGCTGATCCCGATTCAGTTACTATGACAACAGATCTTCGAGTAGATGGTCTAGTAGAAGAATGGTCGGTGTGTACTACCAAAGGGACTGGTTCCTGCGATACTTTTGTTGGTTTCCCATTTCGGCTGCGAGTTATGGTTGACCGCCCGTTCTGGTGATTAGTATGGATGGGAGACGGTTATTTTATGAAATTTCGATTAGTAGAAGTGGAAAATTATGCATTGTCTAACATTTATGGAGCTTTTTGGCAACGTTTCTGTGTTTTCACCCTACCACATTAATAACACAATGGCACATCCCGCTATTATTTTGCTACTCACTTGTTAGGAATGCCACCCATCCAGTCTATTTCCCATCATGCTTGTTTTGTTCATCTATAGACATGCCTTTGTACGTGGTGGTTTTTCGTCTTCATATTTAATTAATTAGTTACATTATGTGTTATGCTGCAGATATTGATGAATGTATTATCAAAACTGATAACTGCCACATTGATGCCAGCTGCACAAATACAGTTGGTTCATTCACATGTGCCTGCAATAACGGCTATTCTGGTGATGGTGAAGCATGCACTGGTAAGTTATGTTAGCATACAGTATTTTATATTGAATAATTATATACGGTAACGGCCATTACAAAATCCAATTAACCGAGAGCCCATAAAGTAGTACTACCTTGGCCGGCTCAACAATACTTAGACCTAACTGATAACTTATCGGTTAGGTATGTGACACCCTATGGGTATCATTGGCGCCAGACTATCTCGGTGAAACCTACTAATTATGGTAATTAGACTCTAATAGTCAGGTGTTACCAATTAATTAGTACAATTAAACCCTATTTTGACTCATCATTAGGGTTTCTTTAATTGATTATTCTAATTAAATAGATAGATTGGCGCCTTGGCACCCAAATGGGGGTGTCAGCGAGGTCTTTCCTAATTATACTTATATTTGAACTATTAAATTATTTATTTGTATTGTACAGTGGCTCATTGCGGCCACTTTGATTTGTATACTTTTTAAAAAGTTGGTAATTCAAGTTAATTCACTTTCAAAAAGTAGGTAATTCAAGTTAATTCATTTTCAAAAAGTAGGTAATGCAAAGTTAATTCATTCAAAAAGTATGTAATTCAAGTTAATTCATTTTCAAAAAGTAGGTAATGCAAAGTTAATTCATTTTCAAAAAGTATGTAATTCAAGTTAATTAATTTCCACAAAGTAGGTAATGCAAAGTTAATTCATTTTCAAAAAGTAGGTAATTCAAGTTAATTAATTTCCACAAAGTAGGTAATGCAAAGTTAATTCATTTTCAAAAAGTAGGTAATTCAAGTTAATTAATTTCCACAAAGTAGGTAATGCAAAGTGAATTCATTTTCAAAAAGTATGTAATTCAAGTTAATTCATTTTCAAAAAGTAGGTAATCCAAGTTAATTCATTTTCAAAAAGTAGGTAATTCAAGTTAATTCATTTCCAAAAAGTAGGTAATGCAAAGTGAATTCATTTTCAATTTTCAAAAAGTTGGTAAATCTAAGTTAATTAATATTTTCAAAAATTACCGTCAACCAGGGTTACCTTGGCCACTTTTCACACATTATTATAAATGACGTCTACTGTGCTATCATTTCCAGGATTGTTTTGAGGTCAATCTATAATAGCATTATTGATCTAACGTTAAAACTGAAAAATTTGAAAAAAGAAAATAGTTAAGACATATTAGGGCTATATTAGAGATTAGGCTATGGTTTTTTTAAAGAGTAGTAGCCATCAGCATTCAGATCCCCCCCCCCCCCCCCCCCACCCCAGCACCAGTTGTTCAAGCCTCCGATTTCACATGTTCATCATTATAATAAATAGCCATCACCGGCACTTCTGTAAACCATACTCTGTACTGTACGCTTCTATTAGTCATATGGTAGAAGGACCTACATCAAGCTATCCTTCCTAGCTGGATGTTCACATGCAATATGCTTGTTGCTGGCTTGTTGAGGATGAAGCTAAACCTTGACAATGTACAGTACGAGTACAGTGCACCCTACCCATTTGGAATAACCATGTAATGAAAAATTTATCATGATATGAATAATCAAAAATTAAGATATTAAAATTACTTTCTTTAATAAAAATCTGGAATATACTTTAGGTCTGTAGCATCATATTGTATATATTGTATTATTACATGTATTTATTGTTCTAGAGTTAAATTAAGTATAGTAACGTAATGGCAATGATAAATATAAAATATTAGACTTGATATTGTGAGTTACGGTTCAACACAGACATCGCAAAAAAACTCGTCATCATGATAATCAAACGACAAATCAACGCACAAAGTACATGCCCAGCTCTCATCTCAAATGCCGGACAAAACACAGATAGCCTGGTTTTCATCTGTATCACAACGCCAGTCTTTCTGACATTTGCAGCAATAGTTACTATCGGTACCACCGGTTACTCGTGGGATAATTGATTTCGATGTTGAAGGATTAAATTGCCTCCACCTCCTCCAGCGTCACCGATGTGCCAGGCTCAAGGCCTACCTTGCGTCTCCTCTTCCTGGGTTGATCAGTAGTATCCAATGTTCGTATCTGTTCGAGGTAATTGATCACAGATTGCCCAACTGACTCTCTACAGTCATGGCTTTCCTGATCAGTTCGATATTTCGCCAACTTCATCAGCACTCGGGTACAATACCACATGCTGCAAATCCAGCTTGTATATTCGGCTTTGATTTCGCATCAATGGCGGTTAACAGTTCCGTTAACAGACTTGGGAAGATATCCTTTTCTACAACAGAGGCTCGCGGGTGTGACCTCTTATATTTAGTGATTATCGCTCGCCAAGCCTTCTTTAAAGGGGTGAAATAGGCGATGTCTAAAGGCTGACATATATGTGTCGTATTAGTGGGAAGAAACGTGAATCTAATGTTATTCTCTGAGCAAAGCCGCAAAACTTCTTGGTTCAAATGAGCGCTCAAGTTATCTCCTATTACAACCTTAACACCCTCTATCTGCCTTGCCCAGGGAACCACAATCTTCTTAAACCAATCTTCAATTGTCTTATTATCGAACCATCCAGAATCGGTCCTCCCATACCTCGTTCCTGGCGGCCCACCCTTGCACCATGTTGACCACATCCCCACTCCCTTATAAACAACATATAAAGGCATAAAATCCCCAGCAGCTGTTCCCGCAAACATAAGACATATTGCTCCCCTGCTGTAGTTCATAATTCTTTCCGGGTATTTCACACCTCTCCGAAATATACATTTAATACTATCAGGATCATCACTTAAATTTGTTTCATCAAAGTTTAAAATATTCGGAACTCAATCTCAATTCTCAATGTTGTCGAAGTATGACTCTATTGTTTCTGTCGTAGTTTGTGCTTTAGCAGTTTTTAGATTCTGCGTCTGACATTTACTTAAAAATCCTTTTTCCTCTCAAGAAAACGGTAACACCAATCCTCACCGGGGATGTTATCCTTAAATCGAGTTTTCCTTCCTTTACGGTTTAGGTAATCAGAAATGATGTATGCAAGTTCCCGTAATGACAGCAGATAACCGAAATCAGCACAAACAATTATTAATCCTAGGATAGTATCTTCTTCCTCCGGAAACAGTTGATAAAACTGAAAAATTTGAAAAAAGAAAATAGTTAAGACATATTAGGGCTATATTAGAGATTAGGCTATGGTTTTTTTAAAGAGTAGTAGCCATCAGCATTCAGATCCCCCCCCCCCCCCCCCCCACCCCAGCACCAGTTGTTCAAGCCTCCGATTTCACATGTTCATCATTATAATAAATAGCCATCACCGGCACTTCTGTAAACCATACTCTGTACTGTACGCTTCTATTAGTCATATGGTAGAAGGACCTACATCAAGCTATCCTTCCTAGCTGGATGTTCACATGCAATATGCTTGTTGCTGGCTTGTTGAGGATGAAGCTAAACCTTGACAATGTACAGTACGAGTACAGTGCACCCTACCCATTTGGAATAACCATGTAATGAAAAATTTATCATGATATGAATAATCAAAAATTAAGATATTAAAATTACTTTCTTTAATAAAAATCTGGAATATACTTTAGGTCTGTAGCATCATATTGTATATATTGTATTATTACATGTATTTATTGTTCTAGAGTTAAATTAAGTATAGTAACGGTAATGGCAATGATAAAATATAAAATATTAGACTTGATATTGTGAGTTACGGTTCAACACAGACATCGCAAAAAAACTCGTCATCATGATAATCAAACGACAAATCAACGCACAAAGTACATGCCCAGCTCTCATCTCAAATGCCGGACAAAACACAGATAGCCTGGTTTTCATCTGTATCACAACGCCAGTCTTTCTGACATTTGCAGCAATAGTTACTATCGGTACCACCGGTTACTCGTGGGATAATTGATTTCGATGTTGAAGGATTAAATTGCCTCCACCTCCTCCAGCGTCACCGATGTGCCAGGCTCAAGGCCTACCTTGCGTCTCCTCTTCCTGGGTTGATCAGTAGTATCCAATGTTCGTATCTGTTCGAGGTAATTGATCACAGATTGCCCAACTGACTCTCTACAGTCATGGCTTTCCTGATCAGTTCGATATTTCGCCAACTTCATCAGCACTCGGGTACAATACCACATGCTGCAAATCCAGCTTGTATATTCGGCTTTGATTTCGCATCAATGGCGGTTAACAGTTCCGTTAACAGACTTGGGAAGATATCCTTTTCTACAACAGAGGCTCGCGGGTGTGACCTCTTATATTTAGTGATTATCGCTCGCCAAGCCTTCTTTAAAGGGGTGAAATAGGCGATGTCTAAAGGCTGACATATATGTGTCGTATTAGTGGGAAGAAACGTGAATCTAATGTTATTCTCTGAGCAAAGCCGCAAAACTTCTTGGTTCAAATGAGCGCTCAAGTTATCTCCTATTACAACCTTAACACCCTCTATCTGCCTTGCCCAGGGAACCACAATCTTCTTAAACCAATCTTCAATTGTCTTATTATCGAACCATCCAGAATCGGTCCTCCCATACCTCGTTCCTGGCGGCCCACCCTTGCACCATGTTGACCACATCCCCACTCCCTTATAAACAACATATAAAGGCATAAAATCCCCAGCAGCTGTTCCCGCAAACATAAGACATATTGCTCCCCTGCTGTAGTTCATAATTCTTTCCGGGTATTTCACACCTCTCCGAAATATACATTTAATACTATCAGGATCATCACTTAAATTTGTTTCATCAAAGTTTAAAATATTCGGAACTCAATCTCAATTCTCAATGTTGTCGAAGTATGACTCTATTGTTTCTGTCGTAGTTTGTGCTTTAGCAGTTTTTAGATTCTGCGTCTGACATTTACTTAAAAATCCTTTTTCCTCTCAAGAAAACGGTAACACCAATCCTCACCGGGGATGTTATCCTTAAATCGAGTTTTCCTTCCTTTACGGTTTAGGTAATCAGAAATGATGTATGCAAGTTCCCGTAATGACAGCAGATAACCGAAATCAGCACAAACAATTATTAATCCTAGGATAGTATCTTCTTCCTCCGGAAACAGTTGATAAGGAGCCCCATAATGACTTGGATGTTTCCCTTTCAGTTTGTTTTGTAGGGTAGCTCTAGGAATCCCATATTCACAATAGCGTGAATTGAAATAATTCCGATCCCACTCTTAGCATCCGATATAGCCTTCGCTAACGTCTCCTCTGAGTAGTCTGAATACCTTCTCGAGCCTAACTTCTTTTGATGATTCCTAGGCATTATTTATATGCGTTATTTTAACAAACTTAGGCTAGAGTTCCTAGGACTATGTACTGATGTATGCTATACTATCTAGATAATCTATACTATCTACTCTAGACAGATAGAGATAGACTGAATATAGGCCTAAGCCACAGTCAGTACCGGTACTTTGATTTTATGCAGAGCAGCAGGGTGGTGCCTGTGCCTACTGGCCTCTACTAAATGTCAGTGAAATTGATTTATTTAATTTTTAATTGAAATTTGTCAGTTAATATAAAAATTTAGAATTTTGAAAAATATATGTATGGTATTATATGTTATATGTATTGTATATTGTATATGTGTATATGTATTGTGGGGCGTGCGACGAAAGTAAGCGAGCTTAACATACAGGTACCACTAACTCAAATGGTGTGTCTGTTGTTCTGTCGATCTGTCGATCTGTCGTTCTGTTGTTCTGTCGTGTCAAATTTTAAATGTTAATGAAATTTAACCAAACTTGGTACACATATACTCTGGCCAAAGTTTAGAAATTTTCCAAGTTGAATTTTCGCGTGGCCTTCGAGAAGCTAAGATAATAGCAGTTAATTAGTTAATAAAGTTGATTAGGGTAAAAACATCAATTTCAACCTGCCTCCTTAAAGGATATTAATTATTTTCTAGTATAAGATTTAAATAATTATACTTAAAAGTTATACAGGTATACAGGTTACAGAGGCGGGATTTTCTAACCAAAACAATAAACTATAATTTAACAAATTGAGGGAAAGGAGCAGGTTACAGAGACGGGATTTTCTAACCAAAACAATAAATGATAACATTATACCATTTGAGAGAAAGGAGCAGGTTACAGAGGCGGGATTTCACCGCCTCTACGGGCTCCCTCTAGTGATTCTGAGAGTACTCCTAAGTCATCAGCAAAGTCTAGATCAGTTAGGTACTTGACTGGATTTCCTCGACTTCTGGAGCCAGTAGGTGAAGTTACCATCACCCCATCATCATTATGATGAGCTAAGGACATGCGTAGAACGTAGTCAACCACAATTATGAACAAGAATGGTGCAAGTGTGTCTCCTTGGAGGACTCCCCATAATACTCAAATGGTTCTATGTCACCGTCACCATCAGCAGTAGACACAAAATGTTGTCAAACCATCGTATACTGATCTGATTGCTGCAATAATTTCATCATAAATCCCAAATAATGAAAGTATACTGAACATACGTCAGTGAGAGACTGAAACAAAGGCCTTGAAGACGTCAACAAAGATAACAGCCAGATGACTGTCTTTCTTTTTTGATAACTCTTCAAT